>JAWIZW010000080.1:0-103195 GCA_034703905.1 Chenopodium berlandieri
TTAATTTGAATCAAAAAGCATTGGTTGACTTTGTTTGACTATCATTGGATTTAATTAGCTTTATTGAATGCATTTGACTTTTATCTGATTCAAAAAGTTTTGTTTGAATGTGTTTGAATTTCATTTGATTCAATTAGCTTTGATTGAATGTGTTTGTCTTTCATTTGATTCAATTAACTTTGTAGATTGCATTTGACTTTCATTTGATTCGAAAAGTTTTGTTTGAATGTGTTTGACTTTCATTTGATTCAAAAAGCTCTGTTTGAATGTGTTTGACTTTCATTTGATTCAATTAGCTTTATAGAATGCATTTGACATTCATTTGATTCAATTAGCTTTGTTGAATGCATTAGACTTTAATTTGATTCGAAAAGCTTTGTTTGAATGTGTTTGACTTTCATTTGATTCAATTAGCTTTGTTTGAATGTGTTTGACTTTCATTTGATTCAATTAGCTTTGTTAAATTCATTAGACTTTAATTTGATTCAAAAAGCTTTGTTTGAATGTGTTTGACTTTCATTTGATTCAATTAGCTTTGTTTGAATGTGTTTGACTTTCATTTGATTCAATTAGCTTTGTAGAATGCATTAGACTTTAATTTGTTTCAAAAAGCTTTATTTGAATGTGATTGACTTTCATTTGATTCAATTAGCTTTGATTAATGCATTTGACTTTCATTTGATTCAAAAAGCTTTGTTTGAATGTGTTTGAATTTCATTTAATGCAGTTAGCTTTATAGAATGCATTTGACTTTCATTTGATTCAATTAGCTTTGTTTGAATGAGTTTGACTTTCATTTGATTTAATTAGCTTGAATGAATTCATTTGACTTTCATTTGATTCAAAAAGCTTTGTTTGAATGTGTTTGACTTTCATTTGATTCAATTAGGTGTGTTTGAATGTGTTTGACCTTCATTCGATTCAATTAGCTTTGATGAATGCATTTGAATTTCATTTGATTCAAAAAGCTCTGTTTGAATGTGTTTGACTTTCATTTGATTTAATTAGCTTTATAGAATGCATTTGACTTTCATTTGATTCAATTAGCTTTGTTGAATGCATTAGATTTTAATTTGATTCAAAAAGCTTTGTTTGAATGTGTTTGACTTTCATTTGATTCAATTAGCTTTGTTTGAATGTGTTTGACTTTCATTTGATTCAATTAGCTTTGTTTAATTCATTAGACTTTAATTTGATTCAAAAAGCTTTGATTGAATGTGTTTGACTTTCATTTGATTCAATTAGGTTTGTTTGAATGTGTTTGACTTTCATTTGATTCAATTAGCTTTGTAGAATGCATTTGACTTTTTTTTTTTATTAAATTAGCTTTGTTGAATGCATTAGACTTTAATTTGAATCAAAAAGCATTGGTTGACTTTGTTTGACTATCATTGGATTTAATTAGCTTTATTGAATGCATTTGACTTTTATCTGATTCAAAAAGTTTTGTTTGAATGTGTTTGAATTTCATTTGATTCAATTAGCTTTGATTGAATGTGTTTGTCTTTCATTTGATTCAATTAACTTTGTAGATTGCATTTGACTTTCATTTGATTCGAAAAGCTTTGTTTGAATGTGTTTGACTTTCATTTGATTCAATTAACTTTGTATGAATGTGTTTGACTTTCTTTTGATTCAATTAGCTTTATTGAATACATTTGATTTTTATTTGATTCAAAAAGATTATTTTGAATGTGTTTGACTGTCATTTGATTCAATTAGCTTTGCTTGAATGTGTTTGACTTTCACTTGATTCAATTAGCTGTGTAGAATGCATTAGACTTTAATTTGTTTCAAAAAGCTTTATTTGAATGTGTTTAACTTTCATTTAATTCAATTAGCTTTGATTAATGCATTTGACTTTCATTTGATTCAAAAAGCTTTGTTTGAATGTGTTTGAAATTCATTTGATTCAATTAGCTTTGCTTGAATATGTTTGACTTTCGTTTGATTCAATTAGCTTTGTAGAATGCATTTGACTTTCATTTGATTAAATTAGCTTTGTTGAATACATTAGACTTTAATTTGAATCAAAAAGCTTTGGTTGACTTTGTTTGACTATCATTGGATTTAATTAGCTTTATTGAATACATTTGACTTTTATTTGATTCAAAAAGTTTTGTTTGAATGTGTTTGACTATCATTTGATTCAATTAGCTTTGCTTGAATGTGTTTGACTTTCATTTTATTCAATTAGCTTTGTAGAATGCATTTGACTTTCATTTGATTAAATTAGCTTTGTTGAATACATTTGACTCTCATTTTATTTAGAAAGCTTTATTTGAAAGTGTTTGACTTTCATTTGATATAATTTGCTTTGTTTGAATGTGTTTGACTTTAACTTGATTCAAAAAGCTTTGTTTGAATGTTTTTGACTTTCATTTGATTCAATTACCTTTTTTTAAATGTGTTTGACTTTCATTTGATTCAATTAGCTTTGTTTAATGCATTTGACTTTTATTTAATTCAGAAAGTTTTGATTGAATGTGTTTGACTTTCATTTGATTCAATTAATTTTGGTTGACTGTATTTGACTTTCTTTTGATTCAATTAGCTTTATTGAATACATTTGACTTTTATTTGATTAAAAATGATTTGTTTGAATGTTTTTGACTATCATTTGATTCAATTAGCTTTCCTTAAATGTGTTTGATTTTCATTTGATTCAATTAGCTTTGTAGAATGCATTTGACTTTCATTTGATTAAATTAGCTTTGTTGAATACAATTGACTTTCATTTGATTTAGAAAGCTTTATTTGAAAGTGTTTGACTTTCATTTGATATAATTTGCTTTGTTTGAATGTGTTTGACTTTAACTTGATTCAAAAAGCTTTGTTTGAATGTTTTTGACTTTCATTTGATTCAATTACCTTTTTTTAAATGTGTTTGACTTTCATTTGATTCAATTAGCTTTGTTGAATGCATTTGATTTTCATTTGATTTAAAAAGCTTTGTTTGAATGTGTTTGACTTTCATTTGATTTAAATAGCTTTGTTTGAATGTGTTTGACTTTCATTCGATTCAATTAGCTTTGTAGAATGCATTAGACTTTAATTTGATTCAAAAAGCTTTATTTGAATGTGTTTGACATTCATTTGATTCAATTAGGTTTGTTTGAATGTGTTTGACTTTCATTCGATTCAATTAGCTTTGATGAATGCATTTGACTTTCTTTTGATTCAAAAATTTCTATTTTAAAGTGTTTGACTTTCATTTGATTTAATTAGCTTTGTTTCAATGTCTTTGACTTTCATTTGATTCATTTAGTTTTGATTAATGCATTTGACTTTCATTTGATTCAAAAATCTCTGTTTGAATGTGTTTGACTTTCATTTAATGCAATTAGCTTTATAGAATGCATTTGACTTTCATTTGATTCAAATAGCTTTGCTTGATAGAATTTGACTTTCATATGATTCAATTAACTTTGTTTGAATGTGTTAAACTTTCATTTGATTCAATTATCTTTTTTGAATGCATTTGACTTTCATTTGATTGAAAAAGCTTTGTTTGAATGTGTTTGACTTTCATTTGATTTAAATAGCTTTGTTTAATTGTGTTTGACTTTCATTTGATTTAATTAGCTTGAATGAATTCATTTGACTTTATTTGTTCAAAAAGCTTTGTTTGAATGTGTTTGACTTTCATTTGATTCAATTAGGTTTGTTTGAATGTGTTTGACCTTCATTCGATTCAGTTAGCTTTGATGAATGCATTTGAATTTCATTTGATTCAAAAAGCTCTGTTTGAATGTGTTTGACTTTCATTTGATTCAATTAGCTTTATAGAATGCATTTGACTTTCATTTGATTCAATTAGCTTTGTTGAACGCATTAGACTTTAATTTGATTCAAAAAGCATTGTTTGAATGTGTTTGACTTTCATTTGATTCAATTAGCTTTGTTTGAATGTGTTTGACTTTCATTTGATTCAATTAGCTTTGTTTAATTCATTAGACTTTAATTTGATTCAAAAAGCTTTGTTTGAATGTGTTTGACTTTCATTTGATTCAATTAGCTTTGTTTGAATGTGTTTGACTTTCATTTGATTCAATTAGCTTTGTTTAATTCATTAGACTTTTATTTGATTCAAAAAGCTTTGTTTGAATGTGTTTGACTTTCATTTGATTCAATTAGCTTTGTTTGAATGTGTTTGACTTTCATTTGATTCAATTAGCTTTGTTTAATTCATTAGAATTTAATTTGATTCAAAAAGCTTTGTTTGAATGTGTTTAACTTTCATTTGATTCAATTAGCTTTGTTTGAATGTGTTTGACTTTCATTTGATTCAATTAGCTTTGTAGAATGCATTAGACTTTAATTTGTTTCAAAAAGCTTTATTTGAATGTGATTGACTTTCATTTGATTCAATTAGCTTTGATTAATGCATTTGACTTTCATTTGATTCAAAAAGCTTTGTTTGAATGTGTTTGATTTTCATTTAATGCAATTAGCTTTATAGAATGCATTTGATTTTCATTTGATTCAATTAGCTTTGTTTGAATGAGTTTGACTTTCATTTGATTCAATTAATTTTGTTTGAATGTGTTTGACTTTCATTTGATTCAATTAGCTTTTTTAAATGCATTTGACTTTCATTTGATTGAAAAAGCTTTGTTTGAATGTGTTTGACTTTCATTTGATTTAAATAGCTTTGTTTAATTGTGTTTGACATTAATTTGATTCAAAAAGATTTATTTGAATGTGTTTGACTTTCATTTAATTTAATTAGCTTGAATGAATTCATTTGACTTTCATTTGATTCAATAAGCTTTGTTTGAATGTGTTTGACTTTCATTTGATTCAATAAGGTTTCTTTGAATATGTTTGACCTTCATTCGATTCAATTAGCTTTGATGAATGCATTTGACTTTCATTTGATTCAAAAAGCTCTGTTTGAATGTGTTTGACTTTCATTTGATTCAATTAGCTTTATAGAATGCATTTGACATTCATTTGATTCAATTAGCTTTGTTGAATGCATTAGACTTTAATTTGATTCGAAAAGCTTTGTTTGAATGTGTTTGACTTTCATTTGATTCAATTAGCTTTGTTTGAATGTGTTTGACTTTCATTTGATTCAATTAGCTTTGTTTAATTCATTAGACTTTAATTTGATTCAAAAAGCTTTGATTGAATGTGTTTGACTTTCATTTAATTCAATTAGCTTTGTTTGAATGTGTTTGGCTTTCATTTGATTCAATTAGCTTTGTAGAATGCATTTGACTTTTTTTTTTATTAAATTAGCTTTGTTGAATGCATTAGACTTTAATTTGAATCAAAAAGCATTGGTTGACTTTGTTTGACTATCATTGGATTTAATTAGCTTTATTGAATGCATTTGACTTTTATTTGATTCAAAAAGTTTTGTTTGAATGTGTTTGAATTTCATTTGATTCAATTAGCTTTGGTTGAATGTGTTTGTCTTTCATTTGATTCAATTTACTTTGTAGATTGCATTTGACTTTCATTTGATTCGAAAAGCTTTGTTTGAATGTGTTTGACTTTCATTTGATTCAATTAACTTTGTTTGAATGTGTTTGACTTTCTTTTGATTCAATTAGCTTTATTGAATACATTTGATTTTTATTTGATTCAAAAAGATTATTTTGAATGTGTTTGACTGTCATTTGATTCAATTAGCTTTGCTTGAATGTGTTTGACTTTCATTTGATTCAATTAGCTGTTTAGAATGCATTAGACTTTAATTTGTTTCAAAAAGCTTTATTTGAATGTGTTTAACTTTCATTTAATTCAATTAGCTTTGATTAATGCATTTGACTTTCATTTGATTCAAAAAGCTTTGTTTGAATGTGTTTGAAATTCATTTGATTCAATTAGCTTTGCTTGAATATGTTTGACTTTCATTTGATTCAATTAGCTTTGTAGAATGCATTTGACTTTCATTTGATTAAATTAGCTTTGTTGAATACATTAGACTTTAATTTGAATCAAAAAGCTTTGGTTGACTTTGTTTGACTATCATTGGATTTAATTAGCTTTATTGAATACATTTGACTTTAATTATTTGATTCAAAAAGTTTTGTTTGAATGTGTTTGACTATCATTTGATTCAATTAGCTTTGCTTGAATGTGTTTGACTTTCATTTTTATTCAATTAGCTTTGTAGAATGCATTTGACTTTCATTTGATTAAATTAGCTTTGTTGAATACATTTGACTCTCATTTTATTTAGAAAGCTTTATTTGAAAGTGTTTGACTTTCATTTGATATAATTTGCTTTGTTTGAATGTGTTTGACTTTAACTTTATTCAAAAAGCTTTGTTTGAATGTTTTTGACTTTCATTTGATTCGTTTAGCTTTGTAAAATGCATTTGACTTTCATTTGATTCAATTAGCTTTGTTTAATGCATTTGACTTTTATTTAATTCAGAAAGTTTTGATTGAATGTGTTTGACTTTCATTTGATTTAATTAATTTTGGTTGACTGTATTTGACTTTCTTTTGATTCAATTAGCTTTATTGAATACATTTGACTTTTATTTGATTAAAAATGATTTGTTTGAATGTTTTTGACTATCATTTGATTCAATTAGCTTTGCTTAAATGTGTTTGACTTTCATTTGATTCAATTAGCTTTGTAGAATGCATTTGACTTTCATTTGATTAAATTAGCTTTGTTGAATACAATTGACTTTCATTTGATTTAGAAAGCTTTATTTGAAAGTGTTTGACTTTCATTTGATATAATTTGCTTTGTTTGAATGTGTTTGACTTTAACTTGATTCAAAAAGCTTTGTTTGAATGTTTTTGACTTTCATTTGATTCAATTACCTTTTTTTAAATGTGTTTGACTTTCATTTGATTCAATTAGCTTTGTTGAATGCATTTGATTTTCATTTGATTTAAAAAGCTTTGTTTGAATGTGTTTGACTTTCATTTGATTTAAATAGCTTTGTTTGATTGTGTTTGACTTTCATTTGATTCAATTAGCTTTGTAGAATGCATTAGACTTTAATTTGATTCAAAAAGCTTTATTTGAATGTGTTTGACATTCATTTGATTCAATTAGGTTTGTTTGAATGTGTTTGACTTTCATTCGATTCAATTAGCTTTGATGAATGCATTTGACTTTCTTTTGATTCAAAAATTTCTATTTGAAAGTGTTTGACTTTCATTTGATTTAATTAGCTTTGTTTCAATGTCTTTGACTTTCATTTGATTCATTTAGTTTTGATTAATGCATTTAACTTTCATTTGATTCAAAAATCTCTGTTTGAATGTGTTTGACTTTCATTTAATGCAATTAGCTTTATAGAATGCATTTGACTTTCATTTGATTCAAATAGCTTTGCTTGAAAGAATTTGACTTTCATATGATTCAATTAACTTTGTTTGAATGTGTTAAACTTTCATTTGATTCAATTATCTTTTTTGAATGCATTTGACTTTCATTTGATTGAAAAAGCTTTGTTTGAATGTGTTTGACTTTCATTTGATTTAAATAGCTTTGTTTAATTGTGTTTGACTTTCATTTGATTTAATTAGCTTGAATGAATTCATTTGACTTTATTTGTTCAAAAAGCTTTGTTTGAATGTGTTTGACTTTCATTTGATTCAATTAGGTTTGTTTGAATGTGTTTGACCTTCATTCGATTCAATTAGCTTTGATGAATGCATTTGAATTTCATTTGATTCAAAAAGCTCTGTTTGAATGTGTTTGACTTTCATTTGATTCAATTAGCTTTATAGAATGCATTTGACTTTCATTTGATTCAATTACCTTTGTTGAATGCATTAGACTTTAATTTGATTCAAAAAGCATTGTTTGAATGTGTTTGACTTTCATTTGATTCAATTAGCTTTGTTTGAATGTGTTTGACTTTCATTTGATTCAATTAGCTTTGTTGAATTCATTAGACTTTAATTTGATTCAAAAAGCTTTGTTTGAATGTGTTTGACTTTCATTTGATTCAATTAGCTTTGTTTGAATGTGTTTGACTTTCATTTGATTCAATTAGCTTTGTTTAATTCATTAGACTTTTATTTGATTCAAAAAGCTTTGTTTGAATGTGTTTGACTTTCATTTGATTCAATTAGCTTTGTTTGAATGTGTTTGACTTTCATTTGATTCAATTAGCTTTGTTTAATTCATTAGACTTTAATTTGATTCAAAAAGCTTTGTTTGAATGTGTTTGACTTTCATTTGATTCAATTAGCTTTGTTTGAATGTGTTTGACTTTCATTTGATTCAATTAGCTTTGTAGAATGCATTAGACTTTAATTTGTTTCAAAAAGCTTTATTTGAATGTGATTGACTTTCATTTGATTCAATTAGCTTTGATTAATGCATTTGACTTTCATTTGATTCAAAAAGCTTTGTTTGAATGTGTTTGACTTTCATTTAATGCAATTAGCTTTATAGAATGCATTTGATTTTCATTTGATTCAATTAGCTTTGTTTGAATGAGTTTGACTTTCATTTGATTCAATTAACTTTGTTTGAATGTGTTTGACTTTCATTTGATTCAATTAGCTTTTTTAAATGCATTTGACTTTCATTTGATTGAAAAAGCTATGTTTGAATGTGTTTGACTTTCATTTGATTTAAATAGCTTTGTTTAATTGTGTATGACATTAATTTGATTCAAAAAGATTTATTTGGATGTGTTTGACTTTCATTTAATTTAATTAGCTTGAATGAATTCATTTGACTTTCATTTGATTCAATAAGCTTTGTTTGAATGTGTTTGACTTTCATTTGATTCAATAAGGTTTCTTTGAATATGTTTGACCTTCATTCGATTCAACTAGCTTTGATGAATGCATTTGACTTTCATTTGATTCAAAAAGCTCTGTTTGAATGTGTTTGACTTTCATTTGATTCAATTAGCTTTATAGAATGCATTTGACATTCATTTGATTCAATTAGCTTTGTTGAATGCATTAGACTTTAATTTGATTCGAAAAGCTTTGTTTGAATGTGTTTGACTTTCATTTGATTCAATTAGCTTTGTTTGAATGTGTTTGACTTTCATTTGATTCAATTAGCTTTGTTTAATTCATTAGACTTTAATTTGATTCAAAAAGCTTTGTTTGAATGTGTTTGACTTTCATTTGATTCAATTAGCTTTGTTTGAATGTGTTTGACTTTCATTTGATTCAATTAGCTTTGTAAAATGCATTTTACTTTTTTTTTATTAAATTAGCTTTGTTGAATGCATTAGACTTTAATTTGAATCAAAAAGCTTTGGTTGACTTTGTTTGACTATCATTGGAATTAATTAGCTTTATTGAATGCATTTGACTTTTATTTGATTCAAAAAGTTTTGTTTGAATGTGTTTGAATTTCATTTGATTCAATTAGCTTTGCTTGAATGTGTTTGTCTTTCATTTGATTCAATTAACTTTGTAGATTGCATTTGACTTTCATTTGATTCGAAAAGCTTTGTTTGAATGTGTTTGACTTTCATTTGATTCAATTAGCTTTGTTTGAATGTGTTTGACTTTCATTTGATTCAATTAGCTTTGTAAAATGCATTTTACTTTTTTTTTATTAAATTAGCTTTGTTGAATGCATTAGACTTTAATTTGAATCAAAAAGCTTTGGTTGACTTTGTTTGACTATCATTTGATTTAATTAGCTTTATTGAATACATTTGACTTTTATTTGATTCAAAAAGATTTGTTTGAATGTGTTTGACTATCATTTGATTCAATTAGCTTTGCTTGAATGTGTTTGACTTTCATTTTATTCAATTAGCTTTGTAGAATGCATTTGACTTTCATTTAATTAAATTAGCTTTGTTGAATATATTTGACTTTCATTCGATTTAGAAAGCTTTATTTGAAAGTGTTTGACTTTCATTTGATATAATTTGCTTTGTTTGAATGTGTTTGACTTTAACTTGATTCAAAAAGCTTTGTTTGAATGTTTTTGACTTTCATTTGATTCGTTTAGCTTTGTAAAATGCATTTGACTTTCATTTGATTCAATTAGCTTTGTTTAATGCATTTGACTTTTATTTAATTCAGAAAGTTTTGATTGAATGTGTCTGACTTTCATTTGATTCAATTAATTTTGGTTGACTGTATTTGACTTTCTTTTGATTCAATTAGCTTTATTGAATACATTTGACTTTTATTTGATTAAAAATGATTTGTTTGAATGTTTTTGACTATCATTTGATTGAATTAGCTTTGCTTAAATGTGTTTGATTTTCATTTGATTCAATTAGCTTTGTAGAATGCATTTGACTTTCATTTGATTAAATGAGCTTTGTTGAATACAATTGACTTTCATTTGATTTAGAAAGCTTTATTTGAAAGTGTTTGACTTTCATGTGATATAATTTGCTTTGTTTGAATGTGTTTGACTTTAACTTGATTCAAAAAGCTTTGTTTGAATGTTTTTGACTTTCATTTGATTCAATTACCTTTTTTTAAATGTGTTTGACTTTCATTTGATTCAATTAGCTTTGTTGAATGCATTTGATTTTCATTTGATTTAAAAAGCTTTGTTTGAATGTGTTTGACTTTCATTTGATTTAAATAGCTTTGTTTGATTGTGTTTGACTTTCATTTGATTCAATTAGCTTTGTAGAATGCATTAGACTTTAATTTGATTCAAAAAGCTTTATTTGAATGTGTTTGACATTCATTTGATTCAATTAGATTTGTTTGAATGTGTTTGACTTTCATTCGATTCAATTAGCTTTGATGAATGCATTTGACTTTCTTTTGATTCAAAAATTTCTATTTGAAAGTGTTTGACTTTTATTTGATTTAATTAGGTTTGTTTGAATGTCTTTGACTTTCATTTGATTCATTTAGTTTTGATTAATGCATTTGACTTTCATTTGATTCAAAAATCTCTGTTTGAATGTGTTTGACTTTCATTTAATGCAATTAACTTTATAGAATGCATTTGACTTTCATTTGATTCAAATAGCTTTGCTTGAATGAATTTGACTTTCATATGATTCAATTAACTTTGTTTGAATGTGTTAAACTTTCATTTGATTCAATTATCTTTTTTGAATGCATTTGACTTTCATTTGATTGAAAAAGCTTTGTTTGAATGTGTTTTTAACTTTCATTTGATTTAAATAGCTTTGTTTAATTGTGTTTGACTTTCATTTGATTTAATTAGCTTGAATGAATTCATTTGACTTTCATTTGTTCAAAAAGCTTTGTTTGAATGTGTTTGACTTTCATTTGATTCAATTAGGTTTGTTTGAATGTGTTTGACCTTCATTCGATTCAATTAGCTTTGATGAATGCATTTGAATTTCATTTGATTCAAAAAGCTCTGTTTGAATGTGTTTGACTTTCATTTGATTCAATTAGCTTTATATAATGCATTTGACTTTCATTTGATTCAATTAGCTTTGTTGAATGCATTAGACTTTAATTCGATTCAAAAAGCTTTGTTTGAATGTGTTTGACTTTCATTTGATTCAATTAGCTTCGTTTGAATGTGTTTGACTTTCATTTGATTCAATTAGCTTTGTTTAATTAATTAGACTTTAATTTGATTCAAAAAGCTTTGTTTGAATGTGTTTGACTTTCATTTGATTCAATTAGCTTTGTTTGAATGAGTTTGACTTTCATTTGATTCAATTAGCTTTGTTTGAATGAGTTTGACTTTCATTTGATTCAATTAGCTTTGCTTGAATGTGTTTGTTTTTCATTTGATTCAATTAGCTTTGTAGAATGCATTTGACTTTCATTTGATTCGATTTGATTCAATTAGCTTTGTTTGAATGTGTTTGACTTTCATTTGATTCAATTAGCTTTGTTTGAATGTGTTTGACTTTCATTTGATTCAATTAGCTTTGTTTGAATGTGTTTGTGTTTTATTTGATTCAATTAACTTTGTTTGAATGTGTTTCACTTTCTTTTGATTCAATTAGCTTTATTGAATACATTTGACTTTTATTTGATTCAAAAAGATTTGTTTGAATGTGTTTGACTATCATTTGATTCAATAAGCTTTGCTTGAATGTGTTTGACTTTCATTTGATTCAATTAGCTTTGTAGAATGCATTAGACTTTAATTTGTTTAAAAAAGCTTTATTTGAATGTGTTTGACTTTCATTTGATTCAATTAGCTTTGATTAATGCATTTGACTTTCATTTGATTCAAAAAGCTTTGTTTGAATGTGTTTGACTTTCATTTAATGAAATTAGCTTTATAGAATGCATTTGACTTTCATTTGATTCAATTAGCTTTGTTTGAATGAGTTTGACTTTCATTTGATTCAATTAACTTTGTTTGAATGTGTTTGACTTTCATTTGATTCAATTAGCTTTTTCAAATGCATATGACTTTCATTTGATTGAAAACGCTTTGTTTGAATGTGTTTGACTTTCATTTGATTTAAATAGGTTTGTTTAATTGTGTTTAACTTTAATTTGATTTAAAAAGATTTATTTGAATGTGTTTGACTTTCATTTCATTTAATTAGCTTGAATGAATTCATTTGACTGTCATTTGATTCAAAAAGCTTTATTTGAATGTGTTTGACTTTCATTTGATTCAATTAGGTTTGTTTGAATGTGTTTGACCTTCATTCAATTCAATTAGGTTTGATGAATGCATTTGACTTTCATTTGATTCAAAAAGCTCTGTTTGAATGTGTTTGACTTTCATTTGATTCAATTAGCTTTATAGAATGCATTTGACTTTAATTTGATTCAATTAGCTTTGTAGAATGCATTTGACTTTCATTTGATTCGAAAAGCTTTGTTTGAATGTGTTTGACTTTCATTTGATTCAATTAACTTTGTTTGAATGTGTTTGACTATCTTTTGATTCAATTAGCTTTATTGAATACATTTGACTTTTATTTGATTCAAAAAGATTTGTTTGAATGTGTTTGACTATCATTAGATTCAATAAGCTTTGCTTGAATGTGTTTGACTTTCATTTGATACAATTAGCTTTGTAGAATGCATTAGACTTTAATTTGTTTCAAAAAGCTTTCTTTGAATGTGTTTGACTTTCATTTGATTCAATGAGCTTTGATTAATGCATTTGACTTTCATTTGATTCGAAAAGCTTTGTTTGAATGTGTTTGACTTTCATTTAATGCAATTAGCTTTATAGAATGCATTTGACTTTCATTTAATTCAATTAGCTTTGTTTGAATGAGTTTGACTTTCATTTGATTCAATTAGCTTTTTTAAATGCATTTGACTTTTTATTTGATTGAAAAAGCTTTGTTTGAATGTGTTTGATTTTCATTTAATTTAAATAGCTTTGTTTAATTGTGTTTGGCTTTAATTTGATTCAAATAGATTTATTTGAATGTGTTTGACTTTCATTTGATTTAATTAGCTTGAATGATTTCATTTGACTTTCATTTGATTCAAAAAGCTTTGTTTGAATGTGTTTGACTTTCATTTGATTCAATTAGGTTTGTTTGAATGTGTTTGACCTTCATTCGATTCAATTAGCTTTGACGAATGCATTTGACTTTCATTTGATTCAAAAAGCTCTGTTTGAATGTGTTTGACTTTCATTTTATTCAATTGGCTTTATAGAATGCTTTTGATTTTCATTTGATTCAATTTGCTTTGTTGGATGCATTAGATTTTAATTTGATTCAAAAAGCTTTGTTTGAATGTGTTTGACTTTCATTTGATTCAATTAGCTTTGTTTGAATGTGTTTGACTTTCATTTGATTCAATTAGCTTTGTTTAATTCATTAGACTTTAATTAGATTCAAAAAGCTTTGTTTGAATGTGTTTGACTTTCATTTGATTCAATTAACTTTGTTTGAATGTGTTTGACTTTATTTGATTCAATTAGCTTTGTAGAATGCATTTGAATTTTTTTTGATTAAATTAGCTTTGTTGAATGCATTAGACTTTAACTTGAATCAAAAAGCTTTTGTTGACTTAATTTGACTATCATTGGATTTAATTAGCTTTATTGAATGCATTTGACTTTTATTTGATTCAAAAAGATTTGTTTGAATGTGATTGAATTTCAGTTGATTCAATTAGCTTTTTTTGAATGTGTTTGTCTTTCATTTGATTCAATTAGCTTTATAGAATGCATTTGAGTTTAATTTGATTCAATTAGCTTTGTAGAATGCATTTGACTTTAATTAGATTTGAAAAGTTTTGTTTGAATGTGTTTGACTTTCATTTGATTCAATTAACTTTGTTTGAATGTGTTTGACTTTCTTTTGATTCAATTAGCTTTATTGAATACATTTGATTTTTATTTGATTCAAAAAGATTTGTTTGAATGTGCTTGACTATCATTTGATTCAATTAGCTTTGCTTGAATGTGTTTGACTTTCATTTGATTCAATTAGCTTTGTAGAATGCATTAGACTTTAATTTGTTTCAAAAAGCTTTATTTAAATGTGTTTAACTTTCATTTGATTCAATTAGCTTTGATTAATGCATTTGACTTTCATTTGATTCAAAAAGCTTTGTTTGAATGTGTTTGAAATTCATTTGATTCAATTAGCTTTGCTTGAATATGTTTGACTTTCATTTGATTCAATTAGCTTTGTAGAATGCATTTGACTTTCATTTGATTAAATTAGCTTTGTTGAATACATTAGACTTTAATTTGAATCAAAAAGCTTTGGTTGACTTTGTTTGACTATCATTGGATTTAATTAGCTTTATTGAATACATTTGACTTTTATTTGATTCAAAAAGATTTGTTTGAATGTGTTTGACTATCATTTGATTCAATTAGCTTTGCTTGAATGTGTTTGACTTTCATTTTATTCAATTAGCTTTGTTGAATGCATTTGACTTTCATTTGATTAAATTAGCTTTGTTGAATATATTTGACTTTCATTTTATTTAGAAAGCTTTATTTAAAAGTGTTTGACTTTCATTTGATATAATTTGCTTTGTTTGAATGTGTTTGACTTTAACTTGATTCAAAAAGCTTTGTTTGAATGTTTTTGACTTTCATTTGATTCGTTTAGCTTTGTAAAATGCATTTGACTTTCATTTGATTCAATTAGCTTTGTTTAATGCATTTGACTTTAATTTAATTCAGAAAGTTTTGATTGAATGTGTTTGACTTTCATTTGATTCAATTATTTTTGGTTGACTGTATTTGACTTTCTTTTGATTCAATTAGCTTTATTGAATACATTTGACTTTTATTTGATTAAAAATGATTTGTTTGAATGTTTTTGACTATCATTTGATTCAATTAGCTTTGCTTAAATGTGTTTGATTTTCATTTGATTCAATTAGCTTTGTAGAATGCATTTGACTTTCATTTGATTAAATTAGCTTTGTTGAATACAATTGACTTTCATTTGATTTAGAAAGCTTTATTTGAAAGTGTTTGACTTTCATGTGATATAATTTGCTTTGTTTGAATGTGTTTGACTTTAACTTGATTCAAAAAGCTTTGTTTGAATGTTTTTGACTTTCATTTGATTCAATTACCTTTTTTTAAATGTGTTTGACTTTCATTTGATTCAATTAGCTTTGTTGAATGCATTTGATTTTCATTTGATTTAAAAAGCTTTGTTTGAATGTGTTTGACTTTCATTTGATTTAAATAGCTTTGTTTGATTGTGTTTGACTTTCATTTGATTCAATTAGCTTTGTAGAATGCATTAGACTTTAATTTGATTCAAAAAGCTTTATTTGAATGTGTTTGACATTCATTTGATTCAATTAGGTTTGTTTGAATGTGTTTGACTTTCATTCGATTCAATTAGCTTTGATGAATGCATTTGACTTTCTTTTGATTCAAAAATTTCTATTTGAAAGTGTTTGACTTTCATTTGATTTAATTAGGTTTGTTTGAATGTCTTTGACTTTCATTTGATTCATTCAGTTTTGATTAATGCATTTGACTTTCATTTGATTCAAAAATCTCTGTTTGAATGTGTTTGACTTTCATTTAATGCAATTAACTTTATAGAATGCATTTGACTTTCATTTGATTCAAATAGCTTTGCTTGAATGAATTTGACTTTCATATGATTCAATTAACTTTGTTTGAATGTGTTAAACTTTCATTTTATTCAATTATCTTTTTTGAATGCATTTGACTTTCATTTGATTGAAAAAGCTTTGTTTGAATGTGTTTGACTTTCATTTGATTTAAATAGCTTTGTTTAATTGTGTTTGACTTTCATTTGATTTAATTAGCTTGAATGAATTCATTTGACTTTCATTTGTTCAAAAAGCTTTGTTTGAATGTGTTTGACTTTCATTTGATTCAATTAGGTTTGTTTGAATGTGTTTGACGTTCATTCGATTCAATTAGCTTTGATGAATGCATTTGAATTTCATTTGATTCAAAAAGCTCTGTTTGAATGTGTTTGACTTTCATTTGATTCAATTAGCTTTATAGAATGCATTTGACTTTCATTTGATTCAATTAGCTTTGTTGAATGCATTAGACTTTAATTCGATTCAAAAAGCTTTGTTTGAATGTGTTTGACTTTCATTTGATTCAATTAGCTTTGTTTGAATGTGTTTGACTTTCATTTGATTCAATTAGCTTTGTTTAATTCATTAGACTTTAATTTGATTCAAAAAGCTTTGTTTGAATGTGTTTGACTTTCATTTGATTCAATTAGCTTTGTTTGAATGTGTTTGACTTTCATTTGATTCAATTAGCTTTGCTTGAATGTGTTTGTTTTTCATTTGATTCAATTAGCTTTGTAGAATGCATTTGACTTTTATTTGATTCGATTTGATTCAATTAGCTTTGTTTGAATGTGTTTGACTTTCATTTGATTCAATTAGCTTTGTTTGAATGTGTTTGACTTTCATTTGATTCAATTAGCTTTGTTTGAATGTGTTTGTCTTTCATTTGATTCAATTAACTTTGTTTGAATGTGTTTCACTTTCTTTTGATTCAATTAGCTTTATTGAATACATTTGACTTTTATTTGATTCAAAAAGATTTGTTTGAATGTGTTTGACTATCATTTTATTCAATAAGCTTTGCTTGAATGTGTTTGACTTTCATTTGATTCAATTAGCTTTGTAGAATGCATTAGACTTTAATTTGTTTCAAAAAGCTTTATTTGAATGTGTTTGACTTTTATTTGATTCAATTAGCTTTGATTAATGCATTTGACTTTCATTTGATTCAAAAAGCTTTGTTTGAATGTGTTTGACTTTCATTTAATGAAATTAGCTTTATAGAATGCATTTGACTTTCATTTGATTCAATTAGCTTTGTTTGAATGAGTTTGACTTTCATTTGATTCAATTAACTTTGTTTGAATGTGTTTGACTTTCATTTGATTCAATTAGCTTTTTTAAATGCATATGACTTTCATTTGATTGAAAACGCTTTGTTTGAATGTGTTTGACTTTCATTTGATTTAAATAGGTTTGTTTAATTGTGTTTGACTTTAATTTGATTTAAAAAGATTTATTTGAATGTGTTTGACTTTCATTTCATTTAATTAGCTTGAATGAATTCATTTGACTGTCATTTGATTCAAAAAGCTTTATTTGAATGTGTTTGACTTTCATTTGATTCAATTAGGTTTGTTTGAATGTGTTTGACCTTCATTCGATTCAATTAGGTTTGATGAATGCATTTGACTTTCATTTGATTCAAAAAGCTCTGTTTGAATGTGTTTGACTTTCATTTGATTCAATTAGCTTTATAGAATGCATTTGACTTTAATTTGATTCAATTAGCTTTGTAGAATGCATTTAACTTTCATTTGATTCGAAAAGCTTTGTTTGAATGTGTTTGACTTTCATTTGATTCAATTAACTTTGTTTGAATGTGTTTGACTATCTTTTGATTCAATTAGCTTTATTGAATACATTTGACTTTTATTTGATTCAAAAAGATTTGTTTGAAAGTGTTTGACTATCATTAGATTCAATAAGCTTTGCTTGAATGTGTTTGACTTTCATTTGATACAATTAGCTTTGTAGAATGCATTAGACTTTAATTTGTTTCAAAAAGCTTTCTTTGAATGTGTTTGACTTTCATTTGATTCAATTAGCTTTGATTAATGCATTTGACTTTCATTTGATTCAAAAAGCTTTGTTTGAATGTGTTTGACTTTCATTTAATGCAATTAGCTTTATAGAATGCATTTGACTTTCATTTAATTCAATTAGCTTTGTTTGAATGAGTTTGACTTTCATTTGATTCAATTAGCTTTTTTAAATGCATTTGACTTTTTATTTGATTGAAAAAGCTTTGTTTGAATGTGTTTGATTTTCATTTGATTTAAATAGCTTTGTTTAATTGTGTTTGACTTTAATTTGATTCAAATAGATTTATTTGAATGTGTTTGACTTTCATTTGATTTAATTAGCTTGAATGATTTCATTTGACTTTCATTTGATTCAAAAAGCTTTGTTTGAATGTGTTTGACTTTCATTTGATTCAATTAGGTTTGTTTGAATGTGTTTGACCTTCATTCGATTCAATTAGCTTTGACGAATGCATTTGACTTTCATTTGATTCAAAAAGCTCTGTTTGAATGTGTTTGACTTTCATTTTATTCAATTAGCTTTATAGAATGCATTTGATTTTCATTTGATTCAATTAGCTTTGTTGGATGCATTAGACTTTAATTTGATTCAAAAAGCTTTGTTTGAATGTGTTTGACTTTCATTTGATTCAATTAGCTTTGTTTGAATGTGTTTGACTTTCATTTGATTCAATTAGCTTTGTTTAATTCATTAGACTTTAATTAGATTCAAAAAGCTTTGTTTGAATGTGTTTGACTTTCATTTGATTCAATTAACTTTGTTTAAATGTGTTTGACTTTCATTTGATTCAATTAGCTTTGTAGAATGCATTTGAATTTTTTTTGATTAAATTAGCTTTGTTGAATGCATTAGACTTTAACTTGAATCAAAAAGCTTTTGTTGACTTAATTTGACTATCATTGGATTTAATTTGCTTTATTGAATGCATTTTACTTTTATTTGATTCAAAAAGATTTGTTTGAATGTGATTGAATTTCAGTTGATTCAATTAGCTTTTTTTGAATGTGTTTGTCTTTCATTTGATTCAATTAGCTTTGTAGAATGCATTTGACTTTCATTTGATTCGAAAAGCTTTGTTTGTTTGACTTTCATTTGATTCAATTAACTTTGTTTGAATGTGTTTGACTTTAACTTGATTCAAAAAGCTTTGTTTGAATGTTTTTGACTTTCATTTGATTCGTTTAGCTTTGTAAAATGCATTTGACTTTCATTTAATTCAATTAGCTTTGTTTAATGCATTTGACTTTTATTTAATTCAGAAAGTTTTAATTGAATGTGTTTGACTTTCATTTGATTCAATTAATTTTGGTTGACTGTATTTGACTTTCTTTTGATTCAATTATCTTTATTGAATACATTTGACTGTTATTTGATTAAAAATGATTTGTTTGAATGTTTTTGACTATCATTTGGTTCAATTAACTTTGCTTAAATGTGTTTGATTTTTATTTGATTCAATTAGCTTTGTAGAATGCATTTGACTTTCATTTGATTAAATTAGCTTTGTTGAATACATTTGACTTTCATTTGATTTAGAAAGCTTTATTTGAAAGTGTTTGACTTTCATTTGATATAATTTGCTTTGTTTGAATGTGTTTGACTTTAACTTGATTCAAAAAGCTTTGTTTGAATGTTTTTGACTTTCATTTGATTCAATTACCTTTTTTTAATATGTTTGACTTTCATTTGATTCAATTAGCTTTGTTGAATGCATTTGATTTTCATTTGATTCAAAAAGCTTTTTTTTAATGTGTTTGACTTTCATTTGATTTAAAAACTTTTGTTTGATTGTGTTTGACTTTCATTTGATTCAATTAGCTTTGTAGAACGCATTAGACTTTAATTTGATTCAAAAAGCTTTATTTGAGTGTGTTTGACTTTCATTTGATTCAAATAGCTTGAATGAATTCATTTGACTTTAATTTGATTCAAAAAGCTTTGTTTGAGTGTGTTTGACATTCATTACATTCAATTAGGTTTGTTTGAATGTGTTTAACTTTCATTCGATTCAATTAGCTTTGATGAATGCATTTGACTTTCTTTTGATTCAAAAATCTTTGTTTGAATGTATTTCACTTTCATTTGATTCAATTTGGTTTGTTTGAATGTCTTTGACTTTCATTTGATTGAATTAGCTTTGTTTGAATGTCTTTGACTTTCATTTGATTCAATTAGCTTTGTTTAATGCATTAGACTTTAATTTGATTCGTTTAGCTTTGTAGAATGCATTTGACTTTCATTTGAATCAATTAGGTTTGTTTGAATGTCTTTGACTTTCATTTGATTCAATTAGCTTTGTTTGAATGTCTTTGACTTTCATTAGATTCAATGAGCTTTGTTTGAATGTGTTTGACTTTCATTTGATTCAATTAGCTTTGCTTGAATATGTTTGTTTTTCATTTGATTCAAATAGCTTTGTAGAATGCATTTGACTTTCATTTGATTCAATTAGCTTTGTTTAATGCATTTGACTTTCATTTAATTCATAAAGCTTTGTTTGAATGTGTTAGACTTTCATTTGATTCAATTAGTTATATAGAATGCATTTGACTTTCATTTGATTCGAAAAGCTTTGTTTGAATGTGTTTGACTTTCATTTGATTCAATTAAATTTTTTTGAATGTGTTTGACTTTCATTTGATTTAATTAGGTTTGTTTGAATGTCTTTGACTTTCATTTGATTCATTTAGCTTTGATAAATGCATTTGACTTGCATTTAATTCAAAAAGCTCTGTTTGAATGTGTTTGACTTTCATTTAATGCAATTAGCTTTATAGAATGCATTTGATTTTCATTTGATTCAATTAGCTTTGTTTGAATGAGTTTGACTTTCATTTGATTTAATTAACTATGTTTGAATGTGTTTGACTTTCATTTGATTCAATTAGCTTTTTTGAATGCATTTGACTTTCATTTGATTGAAAAAGCTTTGTTTGAATGTGTTTGACTTTCATTTGATTCAATGAACTTTGTTTGAATGTGTTTGACTTTCACTAGATTCAATTAGCTTTGTTGAATGCATATTATTTTCATTTGATTCAAAAAGCTTTGTTTGAATGTGTTTAACTTTCATTTGATTTAAATAGCTTTGTTTGATTGTGTTTGACTTTCATTTAATTCAATAAGCTTTGTAGAATGCATTCGACTTTAATTTGATTCAAAAAGCTTTATTTGAATATGTTTGACATTCATTTGATCCAATTAGGTTTGTTTGAATGTGTTTAACTTTCATTCGATTCAATTAGCTTTGATGAATGCATTTGACTTTCTTTTGATTCAAAAATCTCTGTTGGAATGTATTTAACTTTCATTTGATTCAATTAGGTTTGTTTGAATGTCTTTGACTTTCATTTGATTGAATTAGCTTTGTTTGAATGTCTTTGACTTTCATTTGATTCAATTAGCTTTGTTTGAATGTCTTTGACTTTCATTTGATTCAATGAGCTTTGTTTGAATGTGTTTGACTATCATTTGATTCAATTAGCTTTGCTTGAATATGTTTGTTTTTCATTTGATTCTAATAGCTTTGTAGAATGCATTTGACTTTCATTTGATTCAATTAGCTTTGTTTAATGCATTTGACTTTCATTTAATTCAAAAAGCTTTGTTGAATGTGTTAGACTTTCATTTGATTCAATTAGTTTTATAGAATGCATTTGACTTTCATTTGATTCGAAAAGCTTTGTTTGAATGTGTTTGACTTTCATTTGATTCAATTAACTTTGTTTGAATGCGTTTGACTTTTATTAGATTTAATTAGCTTTGTTGAATGCACTTGATTTTCATTTGATTCAAAAAGCTTTGTTTGAATGTGTTTGACTTTCATTTGATTTAAATAGCTTTGTTTGATTGTGTTTGACTTTCATTTGATTCAATTAGCTTTGTAGAATGCATTTGACTTTCATTTCATTCAATTAGCTTTTTTTAATGCATTTGACTTTCATTTAATTCAGAAAGCTTTGTTTGAATGTGTTTGACTTTCATTTGATTCAATTAATTTTATAGAATGCATTTGACTTTCATTTGATTCGAAAAGCTTTGTTTGAATTGGTTTGACTTTCATTTGATTCAATTAACTTTGTTAGAATGTGTTTGACTTTCATTAGATTCAATTAGCTTTGTTGAATGCATTTGATTTTCATTTTTTTCAAAAAGCTTTGTTTGAATGTGTTTGACTTTCATTTGATTTAAATAGCTTTGTTTGATTGTGTTTGACTTTCATTTAATTCAATAAGCTTTGTAGAATGCATTCGACTTTAATTTGATTCAAAAAGCTTTATTTGAATATGTTTGACATTCATTTGATTCAATTAGCTTGATTGAATTCATTTGACTTTAATTTGATTCAAAAATCTTTATTTGAATGTGTTTGACATTGATTTGATTTTATTAGGTTTGTTTGAATGTGTTTGACTTTCATTCGATTCAATTAGCTTTGATGAATGCATTTGACTTTTTTTGACTCAAAAATATCTATTTGAATGTATTTGACTTTCATTTGATTCAATTAGTTTTGTTTGATGTCTTTGACTTTCATTTGATTTAATTAGCTTTGTTTGAATGTCTTTGAGTTTCATTTGATTCAATTAGCTTTGTTTGAATGTGTTTGACTATCATTTGATTCAATTAGCTTTGCTTGAATGTGTTTTATTTTCATTTGATTCAATTAGTTTTGTAGAATGCATTTGACTTTCATTTGATTCAATTAGCTTTGTTTAATGCATTTGACTTTCATTTGATTCAATTAGCTTTGTTTGAATGTGATTAACTTTCATTTGATTCAATTAGCTTTGTTTAATTCATTAGACTTTAATTTGATTCAAAAAGTTTTGTTTGAATGTGTTTGACTTTCATTTGATTCAATTAGCTTTGTTTGAATGTGTTTGACTTTCATTTGATTCAATTAGCTTTGCTTGAATGTGTTTGTCTTTCATTTGATTCAATTAGCTTTGTAGAATGCATTTGACTTTCATTTGATTCGAAAAGCTTTGTTTAAATGTGTTTGACTTTCATTTGATTCAATTAGCTTTGCTTGAATATGTTTGTTTTTCATTCGATTCAAATAGCTTTGTAGAATGCATTTGACTTTCATTTGATTCATTTAGCTTTGATTAATGCATTTGACTTGCATTTAATTCAAAAAGCTCTGTTTGAATGTGTTTGACTTTCATTTAATGCAATTAGCTTTATAGAATGCATTTGATTTTCATTTGATTCAATTAGCTTTGTTTGAATGAGTTTGACTTTCATTTGATTTAATTAACTATGTTTGAATGTGTTTGACTTTCATTTGATTCAATTAGGTTTTTGAAATGCATTTGACTTTCATTTGATTGAAAAAGCTTTGTTTGAATGTGTTTGACTTTCATTTGATTCAATGAACTTTGTTTGAATGTGTTTGACTTTCATTAGATTCAATTAGCTTTGTTGAATGCATTTGATTTTCATTTGATTCAAAAAGCTTTGTTTGAATGTGTTTGACTTTCATTTGATTTAAATAGCTTTGTTTGATTGTGTTTGACTTTTGATTAGGGGATTTTTATCCACCAATCACCGTCTGACAAGTGGACCAACCAGGTTCCGCCACGTGTCCTTCACGTGGGCCAATAGGAGCCTGCCACGTGTCAATCCCAGATTAGTCCTTTACGGACCAATAGAGACACGCCACGTGTCCACCCATGTCAAATGGGAAAGCCGGCCACCAAGGCCCAATCCTGTTTAGAAGCCCAGTCAGCCCAAGGTTAACCTAAACCTAATTGGCACGCTTCCCGAGGTTATAAATACTCCTCTTAACCCTCATTAAGAGGAGAGAGAATACGGAAAACACTCGGATTACACATTAAACACTCTCACCAAGAGAGACCAAATCACCTTAATTTCCGCATTAATTACTCTTTAATCAAGTACTAACTTGACCGTTGGAGGCGGAGCTCCTACCACAAGGAGTCTTCGTTATTTTGCAGGTACAGGCGTCCGGTTCCAGTCTTGGTGTTGTAACTCTCCCGTAGGACATCAGAAAACCCCGAAACATTTTGGCGCCGTCTGTGGGGAGAGTACTTCTGAGATGGCATCCACGTTTGTACCGACTTTTGAAGAGAGGCGTCCCCTAGACGACCCTCAAGTCCAGTCGGACCACGACACTGACAATGAGCTTGAAGTTGAAGCTCACACAGCTCTAGACGGGACCCTAAGGGCCCGACGTACCCGTCAGACTGAAAGGACGGAACGGGAGCATTTTCAAACTGAAAGCGAGCCAGCAGGCGCACCGTCTGTTCGGCCGCAGGCGACTGATGGGTCTGCTCCCATTACAAGAAACGAACTCATGACCTTCATGAGGGGATTCAAGGGGGAGATTCAAGAGTTGCTCAACAAGAAGCCGCCTGCTCTGACCAAGGAGCAGTCGGCTAAGAAACCTTCCACTTCAGGCAAGAGGAAGTCGGTTCAAGGACGAGAGGGAACTCCTCATCCTAAATCCAGGAAGTGGGAGCCGCCTGTCCTTGACCTCACAAAATACCGTTTTCCTACTCCAGGAAATAGGAAACCTGTTCGTCACATTCAGGCGGACGGGTCGAAGAAGACATACACAGACGCTCGTCTGCTGTTAGAACAGAAGAAGAATGACCGACTGTCTGAGTCGGCCTCTACTTCTGAATTCCAAGAAAGTCTGCGAAATACCTCGATGAGGCATACTCAGTCGTATCATGAGAGTCAGTCAGGCGGCACCTCCCGTCAGTCCGGCTTTCATAGCGACCAGGCGGTACCCAATCTACCGTTTGTACCACAGCAACAATATTTCATGCAGCCACCTCCGTTTGGTGGACACGCAGCTAAAAATGTCCAACCTTTGGACTGGCAACTACGGTTGCTTAGACTTGGTGAACAGCCGTCGGCCTTCTCCAAGTAAATTACTGAAGCCGCTCAGCCGGCCAAAGTGAAAAATGTGTTAGTAGGCGCCTATGACGGCACTACTAACCCAGAAGATCATCTGATGGCGTTCTCCAACCTAATGTACCTTCAAGGGTTGGATGATCCCACTTGGTGCAAGTGCTTTCCAGCAACTCTCAAAGGAATTGCACAACAATGGTTCGGCAACCTGCCGACTGGTTGTGTAAACAACTTCAGGACGCTTGCTTACTTGTTCACCTCCAACTTCGCCATGAACATTCCTGCGAAGAAGACGACCCTTGATTTGGGAACAATTCAGCAGGGTGAGAAGGAGGGGCTTCGATCCTACATCAGGCGGTTTAACCTGATGAGAATACAGATTCAAGAGTTACCAGATGAAGTGGCCTATACTGACTTTTTCAGGGGTCTCAAAGACGGGTCGACCTTCAAATTCGATCTGGTTCGAAAGAGGGTGGCGACTCTTCAGGAGGCCTTGATCGAAGCAGAAGCCTATATACAGGCGACTGATCTTTGTAGTGTTGTAAAACAGTCGGACGGGAAAAAGTTCGACAAAAAAGAAGGACGACAGATACAGTCGTCAAGCAAAGATAAGAAGAGAAAAGAGGTCTGGGCGGCTGATTCCTCTAAACAGCCGGCCCAGAAGAAGAAAAAAGAATTCAAGCCATACTCCCCAAAGTATGCGTTTAACAAAGATAGCAAAGCTATCCTGAAAGAAATCAAGGGACGGATCTCTATTGAGAAGCCGGTCCCCATGAAGGGTTCTGCAAGCAACCGGAACCAAGATAAATTCTGTGATTATCATGAAGACGTTGGTCATCACACCAACGAATGCATCAGTCTCATGCGGTATCTAGACCGCCTGGTTGACCAAGGTGAACTTGACTCCTTTGTCAAGAAATCCACGGGGAGCACTTCCTCGAAAAAGCAGTCGGCCAAAAAGAATCAACAGGCCGACAGCTCTGATACAGATGATGCAGTCGTCTACACTATTGCAGGCGGCTTCGCAGGAGGAGGCCCCACTATTAGGGGCAACAAAGACAATATCAGGCAGCTAGATGTAAATTCTGTTCACCCAGAACGGTTCCCCAAAAATTCATTTCCTGAGATTGTTATTACTGAAGAAGATCTAGGAGGGGTCCGGGGGCCGCATGACGACCCTATCGTCGTTGAATGTAAAGTGGCCAATCAGAGAGTTGGCCGAATCCTCATAGATACCGGAAGTTCCTCAGATCTTATCAGTAGCAAATGTCTGTCTAAACTGAAGTACAAGACTGATTGTATACATCCGGCCTCCCACCCTCTAGTAGGGTTTGGAGGAGGAGTCGTCCACCCTATAAGACGAGTAGATCTACCCATCCGACTGGGTGAAAAAGGGGAAGGACGACACATGGTAGTCCGGTTCCTGGTGGTAGAAGAACTCTCGGCCTACAACATGATTCTGGGACGACCAACTCTGAATAGTTCCAAGGCTGTAATAATCCCATCTCTTATGTTGCTCAAGTTTGAGAGGGACAATGGAACATTCGGCTCCCTAAGGGGAGATCAGAGGATGGCCCGAGAGTGCTATCTCTCGGATGTCAAGCCCACTGTTATGGCCGCTGGGTCCAGTGGAGAAAAACTTGACCTTGACAATGTCAAGGATAAAGCGCCTGTTCAAGAAACAGGCGGCAAGAAAAGAAAGGCATCCCAGATGGGGGCCGCAAGAAAAGATAAAAAATAGCAATCATTGGCAGAGGAGCGGTCGGATGAATTCCGCCCTCAGCCGGCTGGTGAGCATACGGACCTGATCTTAGATGCCTCACGTCCTGACAGAACAGTTAAAGTAGGGACGACTGCTTTAAGGGTCCTAGGTGAAGATTTTCACAATCTGTTGAGGGAATACAAGGACATCTTTGCATTCGAAGTCCATGAAATGCCAGGCATTAGTCCTGAGCTGGCGGTACATAAGCTGGCTGTGGATCCAAAAAAGAAACCGGTAAGGCAGAAAAAACGGAACCATGGCGAAGAAAGGAGTCAGGCGGCCGCCGCCGAAGTTAAAAAATTACTTGATGCAGGGTTCATTCGGCAATGTTACTTCTCAGACTGGGTGGCAAATGTTGTGCTTGTTAAAAAGCCGAATGGTACCTGGCGAATGTGTGTAGACTACACCGATTTGAACAAGGCGTGCCCAAAAGACAGTTACCCTCTGCCTAAAATTGACAACCTGGTCGACTCTACAGCCGGCCATGCTTTGATGAGTTTTATGGACGCCTACTCTGGCTTCCATCAAATACCTTTATGGAAGAAGGATCAGGAGAAGACGGCCTTCGTCACTGATCAGGGGTAATACTGTTACACGGTCATGCCGTTTGGTCTGAAGAATGCCCCGGCCACCTTTCAACGAATGATAAACACTGTGTTCTTTGATCAGATTGGGAGAAATGTCGAGGCATATATTGATGATATGATTGTCAAGTCTAAACTTCAGAAAGATCATCTGTCGGACCTCCGAGAAACTTTCGCCACACTCAGGCGGCACCATGTCATGCTTAATCCCAAGAAATGTGTCTTTGGAGTTGAGTCTGGGAAATTTCTCGGATTTCTCATTAATCAAAGAGGAATAGAGGCGAACCCTGAGAAGGTGCAGGCGGTCATCGACATGCAGTCGCCTCGTACCGTTCGAGAGGTTCAGAAGTTAACAGGTTGTCTGGCGGCCTTGGGAAGATTTCTAAGTCGATCAGGCGACAAATGCCTATACTTTTTCCAGGCAGTTAAGAAAAAGGCAAGGTTTGAATGGGGGCCGGATGCTGAGGCGGCCTTACAAAAATTGAAGCATCACTTGCATTCCTTGCCAAGGCTAGTCAGCCCTTTGCCCAAAGAAGTACTTTACATGTACCTGGCCGTCTCTGATCATGCGCTAAGCGCTGTTCTTCTTGCTGAAAGAGACGGCTGTCAGCTCCCGGTCTATTTTGTCAGCCATGTGCTGAAAAATGCTGAGTTGAGGTATCCCTTAGTGGAGAAGTTTGGTCTTGCACTCTTCATGGCTGTTAAAAAATTAAAGCCCTACTTTTTGGCGCATGCAGTCGTCGTGTATACAGATCAACCAATCAAGCGGCCACTGACCACCATGGAGTCGTCAGGCCGAATGATTAAATGGGCCATTGAAATACAGAGCCTCGAAGTTACCTTCGAACCTAGAAAAGCAGTGAAGGGGCAAGCCTTTGCTGACTTTATTGTTGAAATGACTCGTCCCCCTGACTCTCAAATTCCAGACCAAGTCTGGAAGATGTATGTGGACGGAAGTTCCACTTCAACTGGTTGTGGAGCAGGCGTCATATGTCAGTCACCAGAGGGCGACAGGTACGAGTATGCTTTACGATTCAGTTTTCAGGCTTCAAACAATGAGGCAGAATATGAAGCTTTACTAGCCGGAATCCGCATGTGCAAGGCGGCAGGGGCAAGAAAAATAGACGCCTGTTCTGATTCACAATTGATAGTGATTCAGTACAATGGTGAATACGAAGCGACCCATCCGGCCATGATTAAGTATTTACAGGCGGTTCGTCAAGCAGTCGGCTCCCTTGAGGATTTCCATCTGGTCCAAGTACCGAGATCAGAGAATAACCAAGCGGATGCACTTTCAAAACTAGCATCATCCGCCTCCTGTGATACTCCTCGAACCGTTTTTTGGGAAGTAGTGGAGAAGAGAAGCATTGAGGGAGACCCTATTGGAATCCTAGACAGAAGCTCAACCTGGATGGATCCAATCAGGGCATACCTGACAAACGGTACCCTGCCGGATGACCATCAACAGGCGGCAGTGCTTAAAAGACGAGCCATCAATTTTGAAATGATAAAGGGAGAACTTCACAAAAGGGGGTACCTTCAACCCTTCTTAAAGTGTGTTACTCCAGAAAAAGGGCGAGAGATACTAGATGACCTTCACTCTGGTTTCTGTGCTTCGCATATAGGCGGAAGGACGCTTGCCCAACGGGCAAGGCGCCAGGGCTACTTCTGGCCTACTATAGAAGCTGATGCTATGGAGATGGTGAAAAAGTGTGATAAGTGTCAAAGGTTTGGCAAACTAATTCACCGTCCGGCTACTGATCTCACCACCATTCATAGCCCCCTACCGTTTGCTAAGTGGGGCATGGATATTCTGGGTCCATATACGCCTGCTACAGGCGGAAGGAGGTATATACTTGTTGCCGTCGACTACTTCACGAAATGGGTAGAGGCGGAGGCTGTTAAGGGAATCAAGACGAAGGATGTAATTTCATTCATTTGGAGAAATGTCATCACTCGGTTCGGAGTTCCCATGTCTATGGTTTTCAATAATGGTCCCCAATTTGAGACGCCTGTTCTCAAAAGCTGGTTGGGTGACCAAGGAATTGCACACTACTTTGCATCTGTCGGCCGTCCACAAGCAAACGGCCAGGTTGAAGCCTTTAATAAAATCATCTCAGACGGTTTGAAGAAAAAGATTGAACGAGCAGGCGGCCTATGGGCGGATGAACTACCACATGTTCTCTGGGCCATTAGGACGACTACCACATGAACTTATGGTGCGGAAGCTGTTCTCCCAATAGAGCACTACGAGCCGACTCTTCGAGTAATGCTATATGACGAAGAGGCAAACTGGGAAGCCATGCGCCTGGCATTGGACTCACTCCCTGAAAAGAGAGGCAATGCTGTCTTACGCCATGAGATTTACCGCCTGAGAATGACTCGATCATACAACAGAAAAGTGCACAGGCGTCCACTCAAAGTGGGGGACTTTGTACTTAGAAAAATGGAAGTTGTTGGTAGGGCTAACGAGTCTGGCAAGCTAACTCCCAACTGGGAAGGTCCCTACCGAATATATGAAGAAGTTAGAAACGGCACCTACCGTCTGGAAACACCAGACGGCCAGCCATTACCTCGAACTTGGAACATAGATAATCTTAAGAAATATTTCTTTTGAAAAAATGTAAAGCCAAGGACTACTTGAATAAAGCTTGCATCTTTACTATTCAATTTTGTATTAAGAGGGGCATGCCAACTGACCAACAGTCGGCTACTCTCAATGTTAATATTCATTTTTACTTGAGAGGGGCATGCCAATTGACAAACAGTTGGACACTCTCTATGTTTAATTCAAGAGGGGTATGCCGCTTGACCGGCTACTCTCACATAATATATAGTTCACCAAGAACTATCAAAAAACGAGATCAGACCAGGCGTCTAGCCAACTGATCAAATATAAAAATTCAATTCGACCTGTCCCAACATTATAGCAGGCGTCCGACGGCATCCATCCGGATGAAATTCGTCGCAGAGAGCAGCTCCCTTTTGGGTGGAACATTGTTCTATAAACTAATTACACGGCACCTATACGACTGTCCCCAAGGGCAACCGCGTAGCCGTTTTTGAGACAAGGATAACTTCTATCACTAACCAAACTAGTGGTAGCAGTTGACATCTGAGTCGGATGACCGTCTGTATTACTTGGGATAAATGCAGGGGGTACCTCTTGAGTTAATAGCCAACAAACATTGGCGAATCAAGGGGTCCAGCCGGCCTCCGCCGCCTGGCACCTCTACTACTCAATCTAGAATGAGGACGACTGAGTAACACCAACTTAACTCATAGTCGCTCTCCCAAAACTTGGCATGGAACCTAAAAAGTTTGAATAGGCCACCTGTTTTTTAAACAAAGGCATTCAAACTACTATTCCTACTAGTTTTACCTTCGAGTTAATAGCCAACAAACATTGGCAAATAAAGGGGAACAACCGGTACCCACCGCTTGATACCCCTACTACTCAATCAATCGGCGATTAGGTAACAGTCATAGTTACTTGGTCATCCCCTAAAATTTTTTATTTATGATAGGAAACAGTCGTCCTAGACTGCCTTTAGCTCAAAAAACACAAGTAAGAATACCCTTTCTTACTTAGTAAATTTTACAAAAAAAAGGACCGCCTGCCTAAAGGTAATCCAGTCATAGACTGCCTAAAGTCTAGCCTACAAAATACAAGTAAGAAAACTCCTTTTTACTTAGTTAATTTTACAAAAAAAGGACCGCCTGCCTAAAGGTAATCCAGTCTTATAAACAATTGAATAAATGGCCGACTGATCGCCCAGCTTGGAAACAGACAATCAGTCGTCCAGGGGCATAGGCGGACCATCCGTACCTGTCTACAATCGGCCATACAAAACAGTCGGTATAGTGTACCAAATATTCAATACTTAGACAAATTTAAAAGTTCAATACTTGGACAAATTTGAAGCAAAATAAAATTTCATTAAGTAAAATATTCAGAACCCCGGCCCCCTGGCCGGGTAAATACAATCAAACGGCACGCAGGTCGTGAAAGAAGACAAAAGCTTATGAAGGGGGCAAATCCTAAACATTAGCAGCGTCCGCCTGGTCAGCATTCTTCTTGCTAGACTCGGCCTCCGCTGCATCCTTCTTCGATGCCTTGCCCCCAAGCGGCACAAGCGCCACTATCGGCTGCTCCCCCTCCAAGGCCTCCTCAAACGCCTCGTCCTCAGCAGCCGCCAGGATCTCTTGATTATATGTTTCAGAGCACTGGCGGTACGTTTTCTCCCAAGAGGCAAAGTCGGCATTGGGGAAGAGGCGGCTCCAGGCCATGCGCTGGATCTGGGAAGAGTCTTCCATCATCTCTCGGACGAGCTCCCTCTTCTCTTCCTCGGCCTTCTCCGAGAGCTCCTTAGTTAGACTCTTCTCCTGGGTAACCAGGCGTTCCTTTACACTAGCCAAGGATTTCTCCATGACTTCGTATGAGAGCATTTTTTGGCGGAGAGGTTTAAGCTCGGCCTTGAGGTCGGAGACGGTCGCCTCCAGCTCGCTGTTCCTCTTCTGGGCCGCCTCTAACTGGGCCCGGATAGCGGCGGCAGCCTGCGCCTGATAATAAAGAATATCAATGGTCAGAACTTCATTTTGGGCAATTTGAAACATTGCCTTATCACAGTTAGAGGCGGCCATAGCTTTTGCAGCCTTTACCTCTTTATTCTTCCGATCAAGCGGCTTGCGAAGGCCGTTCACTCGGAGCAGGGCCTAAGTAAAGAAAAAACAGGCGTCAGCATCCAAGCAAAAAAGATAACAGGCGTCCGGGAATTCAAATACTCAAAAATCCTAAGTATACCTCAGCAAGGACCCCTGCAATCCCATCAAGGTCAAGGGTGCCGACACCCCTGACCGCCTCCCTTTCAGATGGAGGCACAGCTTTTATCATTGACTTGGCTACCTCCACCAAGTCAGGCTCCTGAGGGCCGGCTGCATAAAGCGTTAAAAAGCAAGTTAGACCTATTCATGAAGGAAACAAATGTGAAAAATTTTACAAGGAAATTTCTATACTTTTAGGCGGCCCCGCCGGAGCTTTAGAAGAAGTGGCCGGCTGCTTCTCAGCCGCCACTGTTTTCCTGGAAGACCCAGGAGAGCTTGCAACAGTCGTCCTCCGGGCCTTGGGGTCCGGCTGTTGCGAGGAAGAAGCTCTTGGAGTGCCCGACTGAAAAAAAAAAAAAAAAAAAAAAAAAAAAAAAAAAAAAAAGAGAAAGAGTTAGTATATGCATAAGACAACTACTTCAAAAAGAAGAATAGTTTCGAAGCTCACCAAGGGTGCCCCCTTGTTGGGGGAGTCGGTACATGACTGCTGCATCAGAGAGGCCCGCAGCATGGCCGCCGCAGTCTTGGAGGCTGTTATTTTGCTCATGGCGTCAGCTGCAAAAAAAAGAATAAAAAGCAAAGTTAGTAAAAATACCAAGTAAATCAAGTGTGAAAAAACAGAGTATTCATCAGGCCGGCTACCTCTAGAGCACCGACTGCTGAGGCCACAGGCGGCCAAAAAATACTCATCATAGAGCCACTTGAAGCTCGGGACGCAGTTAAGGGGTACTTGCTCTCGTACCCCTGAAGTAGAGTTCACCCTAGTCTCCACTTTGAAGAGTCCTTTGTCTAGGATCTCCCTTTTAGCCTTTGGGGGGACAGGCGGCAAGCTACGGCCGCCTGCAAGAAAAGGCGGATCCCTATTCCACCTGTTAAAGCGTTTGTTCAGCTCTATGTCTGAACTCTCAATAATAAGGAAGGTGTTCCGCCAATCCTTCCATTTGTTTGCCTTACCTCTCGTCATGAGGTAACCCCTATGGCTGGTTAGTTGATACCAGCCGGTACCGCCCGACTTAGGGGTCCGGCTGAGATAGTTCATGTGGGCGAAAGCCTCAAAGCTTGGCTCCACCCCGTACATTTCGCACCCGGCCACATAGCCGAGTACGTTTACCCAAGAATTGGGGGCTAACTGCCATAACCCCAGATCATACCCATCTAAAATCCGCTGAACAGCCGGATGTAATGGGAAGCGCAGTCCAGCTTTGATGGCCGCCACGTAGCATCCGAAGGAGCCATCATCATAGCTGGTACCAGCCGGCCAGACGACTGTGTCTTCTGGATCCGGCACGAACATTAAATATCCGGGGCCCATTTTGTGGTTAGCTATAAAGCTCTCCACTTTGTCTTTCATGGCCGTGATCCGGCCCCGGGGTACCATGCAGTAGTAAGGGGTGTTCTCCTCTCGATAAGAAGCGGACGGCTCCGCCCAATTATCCCCCTTCTCAACTGCATGAGAACTCCTCGCCTCTTGTAGGCGGCTGTTTCTTTCTTCTGAGCCTGGAGAAGATTGGCCAGAAGAGCTAGACTCAGACTTGTCCTCAGACGAGTCAGAAGAGGACGACTCCTCCCCTCTCCCAGAGGGGCCCGCCTCCTCTCCCTTAGAAGGAGCAGGAGAATAGTTAGACATATCCACTGTGAAATGGGAAGGGACCACCTTGATCCCTCCCTCAGAACTGTCGGCTTGGCAGCCGCCTTGTCTCACTTCTACATCTGGCGTCTGGTCAGATGTTTCACTTATTGGCACCCTTTGAGAGGAGCCGTCCGAATTTGAGATCCTAGCAGTCTTTTTTGTTCTGGCCATCACGTTCTGCATAGACACAGATACAGTCGGACTTTGTATAAAGGGCAAAGATGGGTCCAGAAAAGGGCAGGCGGCACTCCTAGTCCTAGATTCAGCCGTCCCCGGTGACCGGCTGATCACTAACTTAGGCCGTGTCGTGTGCTTCCATGGGGCCATTTCAAAAGAAAATAAAAATAAAAGGAAAAAAGTTAAGAGTAAGAGAACCGACGGTTACCTGAACGAGTGACGATTGATTCTGAAGTCCTTTGCAAACGGTTTGTCAGAGCAAGCGGTAGGCAACAAAAGTCCAAAATGTCAGAGCAAGTTCAGGGGTCCGAATGTTCTCTCGCAAAAGTTCTCAAATGTGAAAATGAACGAAGTCAATACTTCCTTATATAGGCAAAGTGAGAAGGCGAAGGGTCACTTCCAAGTTCAAAATTTGGGCGGGAAATCTCTCGGCCATTTGCAAGGTGACACCTGTGAGGGGCCGTCGCCTGTCACCATGCGACACCTATCACAGGCGACACGTGACCAGTCACGTGCCACCTGTGAGGGGCAAATGATTAGGGGATTTTTATCCACCAATCACCGTCTGACAAGTGGACCAACCAGGTTCCGCCACGTGTCCTTCACGTGGGCCAATAGGAGCCTACCACGTGTCAATCCCAGATTAGTCCTTTACGGACCAATAGAGACACGCCACGTGTCCACCCATGTCAAATGGGAAAGCCGGCCACCAAGGCCCAATCCTGTTTAGAAGCCCAGTCAGCCCAAGGTTAACCTAAACCTAATTGGCACGCTTCCCGAGGTTATAAATACTCCTCTTAACCCTCATTAAGAGGAGAGAGAATACGGAAAACACTCGGATTACACATTAAACACTCTCACCAAGAGAGACCAAATCACCTTAATTTCCGCATTAATTACTCTTTAATCAAGTACTAACTTGACCGTTGGAGGCGGAGCTCCTACCACAAGGAGTCTTCGTTATTTTTCAGGTACAGGCGTCCGGTTCCAGTCTTGGTGTTGTAACTCTCCCGTAGGACATCAGAAAACCCCGAAACAACTTTCATTTAATTCAATAAGCTTTGTAGAATGCATTCGACTTTAATTTGATTCAAAAAGCTTTATTTGAATACGTTTGACATTCATTTGATTCAATTAGCTTGAATGAATTCATTTGACTTTAATTTGATTCAAAAATCTTTATTTGAATGTGTTTGACATTGATTTGATTTTATTAGGTTTGTTTGAATGTGTTTGACTTTCATTCGATTCAATTAGCTTTGATGAATGCATTTGACTTTTTTTTACTCAAAAATCTCTATTTGAATGTATTTGACTTTCATTTGATTCAATTAGTTTTGTTTGATGTCTTTGACTTTCATTTGATTCAATTAGCTTTGTTTGAATGTCTTTGAGTTTCATTTGATTCAATAAGCTTTGTTTGAGTGTGTTTGACTATCATTTGATTCAATTAGCTTTGCTTGAATGTGTTTTATTTTCATTTGATTCAATTAGTTTTGTAGAATGCATTTGACTTTCATTTGATTCAATTAGCTTTGTTTAATGCATTTGACTTTCATTTGATTCAATTAGCTTTGTTTGAATGTGTTTGACTTTCATTTGATTCAATTAGCTTTGTTTAATTCATTAGACTTTAATTTGATTCAAAAAGCTTTGTTTGAATGTGTTTGACTTTCATTTGATTCAATTAGCTTTGTTTGAATGTGTTTGACTTTCATTTGATTCAATTAGCTTTGCTTGAATGTGTTTGACTTTCATTTGATTCAATTAGCTTTGTAGAATGCATTTGTCTTTCATTTGATTCGAAAAGCTTTGTTTAAATGTGTTTGACTTTCATTTGATTCAATTAGCTTGAATGAATTCATTTGACTTTAATTTGATTCAAAAATCTTTATTTGAATGTGTTTGACATTGATTTGATTTTATTAGGTTTGTTTGAATGTGTTTGACTTTCATTCGATTCAATTAGCTTTGATGAATGCATTTGACTTTTTTTTACTCAAAAATCTCTATTTGAATGTATTTGACTTTCATTTGATTCAATTAGTTTTGTTTGATGTCTTTGACTTTCATTTGATTCAATTAGCTTTGTTTGAATGTCTTTGAGTTTCATTTGATTCAATAAGCTTTGTTTGAGTGTGTTTGACTATCATTTGATTCAATTAGCTTTGCTTGAATGTGTTTTATTTTCATTTGATTCAATTAGTTTTGTAGAATGCATTTGACTTTCATTTGATTTAATTAGCTTTGTTTAATGCATTTGACTTTCATTTGATTCAATTAGCTTTGTTTGAATGTGTTTGACTTTCATTTGATTCAATTAGCTTTGTTTAATTCATTAGACTTTAATTTGATTCAAAAAGCTTTGTTTGAATGTGTTTGACTTTCATTTGATTCAATTAGCTTTGTTTGAATGTGTTTGACTTTCATTTGATTCAATTAGCTTTGCTTGAATGTGTTTGTCTTTCATTTGATTCAATTAGCTTTGTAGAATGCATTTGTCTTTCATTTGATTCGAAAAGCTTTGTTTAAATGTGTTTGACTTTCATTTGATTCAATTAACTTTGTTTGAATGTGTTTGACTTTCTTTTGATTCAATTAGCTTTATTGAATACATTTGACTTTTATTTGATTCAAAAAGATTTGTTTGAATGTGTTTGACTATCATTTGATTCAATAAGCTTTGCTTGAATGTGTTTGACTTTCATTTGATTCAATTAGCTTTGTAGAATGCATTAGACTTTAATTTGTTTCAAAAAGCTTTATTTGAATGTGTTTGACTTTCATTTGATTCAATTAGCTTTGATTAATGCATTTGACTTTCATTTCATTCAAAAAGCTTTGTTTGAATGTGTTTGACTTTCATTTAATGAAATTAGCTTTATAGAATGCATTTGACTTTCATTTGATTCAATTAGCTTTGTTTGAATGAGTTTGACTTTCATTTGATTCAATTAACTTTGTTTGAATGTGTTTGACTTTCATTTGATTCAATTAGCTTTTTTAAATGCATATGACTTTCATTTGATTGAAAAAGCTTTGTTTAAATGTGTTTGACTTTCATTTGATTTAAATAGCTTTGTTTAATTGTGTTTGACTTTAATTTGATTTAAAAAGATTTATTTGAATGTGTTTGACTTTCATTTGATTTAATTAGCTTGAATGAATTCATTTGACTTTCATTTGATTCAAAAAGCTTTATTTGGATGTGTTTGACATTTATTTGATTCAATTAGGTTTGTTTGAATGTGTTTGACCTTCATTCGATTCAATTAGGTTTGATGAATATTTGACTTTCATTTGATTCAAAAAGCTCTGTTTGAATGTGTTTGACTTTTATTTGATTTAAATAGCTTTGTTTGATTGTGTTTGACTTTCATTTGATTCAATTAGCTTTGTAGAATGCATTTGACTTTCATTTCATTCAATTAGCTTTGTTTAATGCATTTGACTTTCATTTAATTCAGAAAGCTTTGTTTGAATGTGTTTGACTTTCATTTGATTCAATTAATTTTATAGAATGCATTTGACTTTCATTTGATTCGAAAAGCTTTGTTTCAATTGGTTTGACTTTCATTTGATTCAATTAACTTTGTTTGAATGTGTTTGACTTTCATTAGATTCAATTAGCTTTGTTGAATGCATTTGATTTTCATTTTATTCAAAAAGCTTTGTTTGAATGTGTTTGACTTTCATTTGATTTCAATAGCTTTGTTTGATTGTGTTTGACTTTCATTTAATTCAATAAGCTTTGTAGAATGCATTCGACTTTAATTTGATTCAAAAAGCTTTATTTGAATATGTTTGACATTCATTTGATTCAATTAGCTTGAATGAATTCATTTGACTTTAATTTGATTCAAAAATCTTTATTTGAATGTGTTTGACATTGATTTGATTTTATTAGGTTTGTTTGAATGTGTTTGACTTTCATTCGATTCAATTAGCTTTGATGAATGCATTTGACTTTTTTTTACTCAAAAATCTCTATTTGAATGTATTTGACTTTCATTTGATTCAATTAGTTTTGTTTGATGTCTTTGACTTTCATTTGATTCAATTAGCTTTGTTTGAATGTCTTTGAGTTTCATTTGATTCAATAAGCTTTGTTTGAGTGTGTTTGACTATCATTTGATTCAATTAGCTTTGCTTGAATGTGATTTATTTTCATTTGATTCAATTAGTTTTGTAGAATGCATTTGACTTTCATTTGATTCAATTAGCTTTGTTTAATGCATTTGACTTTCATTTGATTCAATTAGCTTTGTTTGAATGTGTTTGACTTTCATTTGATTCAATTAGCTTTGTTTAATTCATTAGACTTTAATTTGATTCAAAAAGCTTTGTTTGAATGTGTTTGACTTTCATTTGATTCAATTAGCTTTGTTTGAATGTGTTTGACTTTCATTTGATTCAATTAGCTTTGCTTGAATGTGTTTGTCTTTCATTTGATTCAATTAGCTTTGTAGAATGCATTTGTCTTTCATTTGATTCGAAAAGCTTTGTTTAAATGTGTTTGACTTTCATTTGATTCAATTAACTTTGTTTGAATGTGTTTGACTTTCTTTTGATTCAATTAGCTTTATTGAATACATTTGACTTTTATTTGATTTAAAAAGATTTGTTTGAATGTGTTTGACTATCATTTGATTCAATAAGCTTTGCTTGAATGTGTTTGACTTTCATTTGATTCAATTAGCTTTGTAGAATGCATTAGACTTTAATTTGTTTCAAAAAGCTTTATTTGAATGTGTTTGACTTTCATTTGATTCAATTAGCTTTGATTAATGCATTTGACTTTCATTTGATTCAAAAAGCTTTGTTTGAATGTGTTTGACTTTCATTTAATGAAATTAGCTTTATAGAATGCATTTGACTTTCATTTGATTCAATTAGCTTTGTTTGAATGAGTTTGACTTTCATTTGATTCAATTAACTTTGTAGAATGCATTTGACTTTCATTTCATTCAATTAGCTTTGTTTAATGCATTTGACTTTCATTTAATTCAGAAAGCTTTGTTTGAATGTGTTTGACTTTCATTTGATTCAATTAATTTTATAGAATGCATTTGACTTTCATTTGATTCGAAAAGCTTTGTTTCAATTGGTTTGACTTTCATTTGATTCAATTAACTTTGTTTGAATGTGTTTGACTTTCATTAGATTCAATTAGCTTTGTTGAATGCATTTGATTTTCATTTTATTCATAAAGCTTTGTTTGAATGTGTTTGACTTTCATTTGATTTAAATAGCTTTGTTTGATTGTGTTTGACTTTCATTTAATTCAATAAGCTTTGTAGAATGCATTCGACTTTAATTTGATTCAAAAAGCTTTATTTGAATATGTTTGACATTCATTTGATTCAATTAGCTTGAATGAATTCATTTGACTTTAATTTGATTCAAAAATCTTTATTTGAATGTGTTTGACATTGATTTGATTTTATTAGGTTTGTTTGAATGTGTTTGACTTTCATTTGATTCAATTAGCTTTGATGAATGCATTTGACTTTTTTTTACTCAAAAATCTCTATTTGAATGTATTTGACTTTCATTTGATTCAATTAGTTTTGTTTGATGTCTTTGACTTTCATTTGATTCAATTAGCTTTGTTTGAATGTCTTTGAGTTTCATTTGATTCAATAAGCTTTGTTTGAGTGTGTTTGACTATCATTTGATTCAATTAGCTTTGCTTGAATGTGATTTATTTTCATTTGATTCAATTAGTTTTGTAGAATGCATTTGACTTTCATTTGATTCAATTAGCTTTGTTTAATGCATTTGACTTTCATTTGATTCAATTAGCTTTGTTTGAATGTGTTTGACTTTCATTTGATTCAATTAGCTTTGTTTAATTCATTAGACTTTAATTTGATTCAAAAAGCTTTGTTTGAATGTGTTTGACTTTCATTTGATTCAATTAGCTTTGTTTGAATGTGTTTGACTTTCATTTGATTCAATTAGCTTTGCTTGAATGTGTTTGTCTTTCATTTGATTCAATTAGCTTTGTAGAATGCATTTGTCTTTCATTTGATTCGAAAAGCTTTGTTTAAATGTGTTTGACTTTCATTTGATTCAATTAACTTTGTTTGAATGTGTTTGACTTTCTTTTGATTCAATTAGCTTTATTGAATACATTTGACTTTTATTTGATTCAAAAAGATTTGTTTGAATGTGTTTGACTATCATTTGATTCAATAAGCTTTGCTTGAATGTGTTTGACTTTCATTTGATTCAATTAGCTTTGTAGAATGCATTAGACTTTAATTTGTTTCAAAAAGCTTTATTTGAATGTGTTTGACTTTCATTTGATTCAATTAGCTTTGATTAATGCATTTGACTTTCATTTCATTCAAAAAGCTTTGTTTGAATGTGTTTGACTTTTATTTAATGAAATTAGCTTTATAGAATGCATTTGACTTTCATTTGATTCAATTAGCTTTGTTTGAATGAGTTTGACTTTCATTTGATTCAATTAACTTTGTTTGAATGTGTTTGACTTTCATTTGATTCAATTAGCTTTTTTAAATGCATATGACTTTCATTTGATTGAAAAAGCTTTGTTTGAATGTGTTTGACTTTCATTAGATTCAATTAGCTTTGTTGAATGCATTTGATTTTCATTTTATTCAAAAAGCTTTGTTTGAATGTGTTTGACTTTCATTTGATTTCAATAGCTTTGTTTGATTGTGTTTGACTTTCATTTAATTCAATAAGCTTTGTAGAATGCATTCGACTTTAATTTGATTCAAAAAGCTTTATTTGAATATGTTTGACATTCATTTGATTCAATTAGCTTGAATGAATTCATTTGACTTTAATTTGATTCAAAAATCTTTATTTGAATGTGTTTGACATTGATTTGATTTTATTAGGTTTGTTTGAATGTGTTTGACTTTCATTCGATTCAATTAGCTTTGATGAATGCATTTGACTTTTTTTTACTCAAAAATCTCTATTTGAATGTATTTGACTTTCATTTGATTCAATTAGTTTTGTTTGATGTCTTTGACTTTCATTTGATTCAATTAGCTTTGTTTGAATGTCTTTGAGTTTCATTTGATTCAATAAGCTTTGTTTGAGTGTGTTTGACTATCATTTGATTCAATTAGCTTTGCTTGAATGTGATTTATTTTCATTTGATTCAATTAGTTTTGTAGAATGCATTTGACTTTCATTTGATTCAATTAGCTTTGTTTAATGCATTTGACTTTCATTTGATTCAATTAGCTTTGTTTGAATGTGTTTGACTTTCATTTGATTCAATTAGCTTTGTTTAATTCATTAGACTTTAATTTGATTCAAAAAGCTTTGTTTGAATGTGTTTGACTTTCATTTGATTCAATTAGCTTTGTTTGAATGTGTTTGACTTTCATTTGATTCAATTAGCTTTGCTTGAATGTGTTTGTCTTTCATTTGATTCAATTAGCTTTGTAGAATGCATTTGTCTTTCATTTGATTCGAAAAGCTTTGTTTAAATGTGTTTGACTTTCATTTGATTCAATTAACTTTGTTTGAATGTGTTTGACTTTCTTTTGATTCAATTAGCTTTATTGAATACATTTGACTTTTATTTGATTTAAAAAGATTTGTTTGAATGTGTTTGACTATCATTTGATTCAATAAGCTTTGCTTGAATGTGTTTGACTTTCATTTGATTCAATTAGCTTTGTAGAATGCATTAGACTTTAATTTGTTTCAAAAAGCTTTATTTGAATGTGTTTGACTTTCATTTGATTCAATTAGCTTTGATTAATGCATTTGACTTTCATTTGATTCAAAAAGCTTTGTTTGAATGTGTTTGACTTTCATTTAATGAAATTAGCTTTATAGAATGCATTTGACTTTCATTTGATTCAATTAGCTTTGTTTGAATGAGTTTGACTTTCATTTGATTCAATTAACTTTGTAGAATGCATTTGACTTTCATTTCATTCAATTAGCTTTGTTTAATGCATTTGACTTTCATTTAATTCAGAAAGCTTTGTTTGAATGTGTTTGACTTTCATTTGATTCAATTAATTTTATAGAATGCATTTGACTTTCATTTGATTCGAAAAGCTTTGTTTCAATTGGTTTGACTTTCATTTGATTCAATTAACTTTGTTTGAATGTGTTTGACTTTCATTAGATTCAATTAGCTTTGTTGAATGCATTTGATTTTCATTTTATTCATAAAGCTTTGTTTGAATGTGTTTGACTTTCATTTGATTTAAATAGCTTTGTTTGATTGTGTTTGACTTTCATTTAATTCAATAAGCTTTGTAGAATGCATTCGACTTTAATTTGATTCAAAAAGCTTTATTTGAATATGTTTGACATTCATTTGATTCAATTAGCTTGAATGAATTCATTTGACTTTAATTTGATTCAAAAATCTTTATTTGAATGTGTTTGACATTGATTTGATTTTATTAGGTTTGTTTGAATGTGTTTGACTTTCATTTGATTCAATTAGCTTTGATGAATGCATTTGACTTTTTTTTACTCAAAAATCTCTATTTGAATGTATTTGACTTTCATTTGATTCAATTAGTTTTGTTTGATGTCTTTGACTTTCATTTGATTCAATTAGCTTTGTTTGAATGTCTTTGAGTTTCATTTGATTCAATAAGCTTTGTTTGAGTGTGTTTGACTATCATTTGATTCAATTAGCTTTGCTTGAATGTGATTTATTTTCATTTGATTCAATTAGTTTTGTAGAATGCATTTGACTTTCATTTGATTCAATTAGCTTTGTTTAATGCATTTGACTTTCATTTGATTCAATTAGCTTTGTTTGAATGTGTTTGACTTTCATTTGATTCAATTAGCTTTGTTTAATTCATTAGACTTTAATTTGATTCAAAAAGCTTTGTTTGAATGTGTTTGACTTTCATTTGATTCAATTAGCTTTGTTTGAATGTGTTTGACTTTCATTTGATTCAATTAGCTTTGCTTGAATGTGTTTGTCTTTCATTTGATTCAATTAGCTTTGTAGAATGCATTTGTCTTTCATTTGATTCGAAAAGCTTTGTTTAAATGTGTTTGACTTTCATTTGATTCAATTAACTTTGTTTGAATGTGTTTGACTTTCTTTTGATTCAATTAGCTTTATTGAATACATTTGACTTTTATTTGATTCAAAAAGATTTGTTTGAATGTGTTTGACTATCATTTGATTCAATAAGCTTTGCTTGAATGTGTTTGACTTTCATTTGATTCAATTAGCTTTGTAGAATGCATTAGACTTTAATTTGTTTCAAAAAGCTTTATTTGAATGTGTTTGACTTTCATTTGATTCAATTAGCTTTGATTAATGCATTTGACTTTCATTTCATTCAAAAAGCTTTGTTTGAATGTGTTTGACTTTTATTTAATGAAATTAGCTTTATAGAATGCATTTGACTTTCATTTGATTCAATTAGCTTTGTTTGAATGAGTTTGACTTTCATTTGATTCAATTAACTTTGTTTGAATGTGTTTGACTTTCATTTGATTCAATTAGCTTTTTTAAATGCATATGACCTTCATTTGATTGAAAAAGCTTTGTTTGAATGTGTTTGACTTTCATTTGATTTAAATAGCTTTGTTTAATTGTGTTTGACTTTAATTTGATTTAAAAAGATTTATTTGAATGTGTTTGACTTTCATTTGATTTAATTAGCTTGAATGAATTCATTTGACTTTCATTTGATTCAAAAAGCTTTATTTGGATGTGTTTGACATTTATTTGATTCAATTAGGTTTGTTTGAATGTGTTTGACCTTCATTCGATTCAATTAGGTTTGGTGAATATTTGACTTTCATTTGATTCAAAAAGCTCTGTTTGAATGTGTTTGACTTTTATTTGATTTAAATAGCTTTGTTTGATTGTGTTTGACTATCATTTGATTCAATTAGCTTTGTAGAATGCATTTGACTTTCATTTCATTCAATTAGCTTTGTTTAATGCATTTGACTTTCATTTAATTCAGAAAGCTTTGTTTGAATGTGTTTGACTTTCATTTTATTCAATTAATTTTATAGAATGCATTTGACTTTCATTTGATTCGAAAAGCTTTGTTTCAATTGGTTTGACTTTCATTTGATTCAATTAACTTTGTTTGAATGTGTTTGACTTTCATTAGATTCAATTAGCTTTGTTGAATGCATTTGATTTTCATTTTATTCAAAAAGCTTTGTTTGAATGTGTTTGACTTTCATTTGATTTAAATAGCTTTGTTTGATTGTGTTTGACTTTCATTTAATTCAATAAGCTTTGTAGAATGCATTCGACTTTAATTTGATTCAAAAAGCTTTATTTGAATATGTTTGACATTCATTTGATTCAATTAGCTTGAATGAATTCATTTGACTTTAACTTGATTCAAAAATCTTTATTTGAATGTGTTTGACATTGATTTGATTTTATTAGGTTTGTTTGAATGTGTTTGACTTTCATTCGATTCAATTAGCTTTGATGAATGCATTTGACTTTTTTTTACTCAAAAATCTCTATTTGAATGTATTTGACTTTCATTTGATTCAATTAGTTTTGTTTGATGTTTTTGACTTTCATTTGATTCAATTAGCTTTGTTTGAATGTCTTTGAGTTTCATTTGATTCAATAAGCTTTGTTTGAGTGTGTTTGACTATCATTTGATTCAATTAGCTTTGCTTGAATGTGATTTATTTTCATTTGATTCAATTAGTTTTGTAGAATGCATTTGACTTTCATTTGATTCAATTAGCTTTGTTTAATGCATTTGACTTTCATTTGATTCAATTAGCTTTGTTTGAATGTGTTTGACTTTCATTTGATTCAATTAGCTTTGTTTAATTCATTAGACTTTAATTTGATTCAAAAAGCTTTGTTTGAATGTGTTTGACTTTCATTTGATTCAATTAGCTTTGTTTGAATGTGTTTGACTTTCATTTGATTCAATTAGCTTTGCTTGAATGTGTTTGTCTTTCATTTGATTCAATTAGCTTTGTAGAATGCATTTGTCTTTCATTTGATTCGAAAAGCTTTGTTTAAATGTGTTTGACTTTCATTTGATTCAATTAACTTTGTTTGAATATGTTTGACTTTCTTTTGATTCAATTAGCTTTATTGAATACATTTGACTTTTATTTGATTCAAAAAGATTTGTTTGAATGTGTTTGACTATCATTTGATTCAATAAGCTTTGCTTGAATGTGTTTGACTTTCATTTGATTCAATTAGCTTTGTAGAATGCATTAGACTTTAATTTGTTTCAAAAAGCTTTATTTGAATGTGTTTGACTTTCATTTGATTCAATTAGCTTTGATTAATGCATTTGACTTTCATTTGATTCAAAAAGCTTTGTTTGAATGTGTTTGACTTTCATTTAATGAAATTAGCTTTATAGAATGCATTTGACTTTCATTTGATTCAATTAGCTTTGTTTGAATGAGTTTGACTTTCATTTGATTCAATTAACTTTGTTTGAATGTGTTTGACTTTCATTTGATTCAATTAGCTTTTTTAAATGCATATGACTTTCATTTGATTGAAAAAGCTTTGTTTGAATGTGTTTGACTTTCATTTGATTTAAATAGCTTTGTTTAATTGTGTTTGACTTTAATTTGATTTAAAAAGATTTATTTGAATGTGTTTGACTTTCATTTGATTTAATTAGCTTGAATGAATTCATTTGACTTTCATTTGATTCAAAAAGCTTTATTTGGATGTGTTTGACATTTATTTGATTCAATTAGGTTTGTTTGAATGTGTTTGACCTTCATTCGATTCAATTAGGTTTGATGAATATTTGACTTTCATTTGATTCAAAAAGCTCTGTTTGAATGTGTTTGACTTTTATTTGATTTAAATAGCTTTGTTTGATTGTGTTTGACTTTCATTTGATTCAATTAGCTTTGTAGAATGCATTTGACTTTCATTTCATTCAATTAGCTTTGTTTAATGCATTTGACTTTCATTGAATTCAGAAAGCTTTGTTTGAATGTGTTTGACTTTCATTTGATTCAATTAATTTTATAGAATGCATTTGACTTTCATTTGATTCGAAAAGCTTTGTTTGAATTGGTTTGACTTTCATTTGATTCAATTAACTTTGTTTGAATGTGTTTGACTTTCATTCGATTCAATTAGCTTTGTTGAATGCACTTGATTTTAATTTGATTCAAAAAGCTTTGTTTGAATGTGTTTGACTTTCATTTGATTTAAATAGCTTTGTTTGATTGTGTTTGACTTTCATTTGAATCAATTAGCTTTGTAGAATGCATTTGACTTTCATTTCATTCAATTAGCTTTGTTTAATGCATTTGACTTTCATTTAATTCAGAAAGCTTTGTTTGAATGTGTTTGACTTTCATTTGATTCAATTAATTTTATAGAATGCATTTGACTTTCATTTGATTCGAAAAGCTTTGTTTCAATTGGTTGACTTTCATTTGATTCAATTAACTTTGTTTGAATGTGTTTGACTTTCATTAGATTCAATTAGCTTTGTTGAATGCATTTGATTTTCATTTTATTCAAAAAAGCTTTGTTTGAAGGTGTTTGACTTTCATTGATTTAAATAGCTTTGTTTGATTGTGTTTGACTTTCATTTAATTCAATAAGCTTTGTAGAATGCATTCGACTTTAATTTGATTCAAAAAGCTTTATTTGAATATGTTGACATTCATTTGATTCAATTAGCTTGAATGAATTCATTTGACTTTAATTTGATTCAAAAATCTTATTTGAATGTGTTTGACATTGATTTGATTTTATTAGGTTTGTTTGAATGTGTTTGACTTTCATTCGATTCAATAGCTTTGATGAATGCATTTGACTTTTTTTTACTCAAAAATCTCTATTTGATGTATTTGACTTTCATTTGATTCAATTAGTTTTGTTTGATGTCTTTGACTTTCATTTGATTCAATTAGCTTTGTTTGAATGTCTTTGAGTTTCATTTGATTCAATAAGCTTTGTTTGAGTGTGTTTGACTATCATTTGATTCAATTAGCTTTGCTTGAATGTGATTATTTTCATTTGATTCAATTAGTTTGTAGAATGCATTTGACTTTCATTTGATTCAATTAGCTTTGTTTAATGCATTTGACTTTCATTTGATTCAATTAGCTTTGTTTGAATGTGTTTGACTTTCATTTAATTCAATTAGCTTTGTTTAATTCATTAGACTTTAATTTGATTCAAAAAGCTTTGTTTGAATGTGTTTGACTTTCATTTGATTCAATTAGCTTTGTTTGAATGTGTCTGACTTTCATTTGATTCAATTAGCTTTGCTTGAATGTGTTTGTCTTTCATTTGATTCAATAGCTTTGTAGAATGCATTTGTCTTTCATTTGATTCGAAAAGCTTTGTTTAAATGTGTTTGACTTTCATTTGATTCAATTAACTTTGTTTGAATGTGTTTGACTTTCTTTTGATTCAATTAGCTTTATTGAATACATTTGACTTTATTTGATTCAAAAGATTTGTTTGAATGTGTTTGACTATCATTGATTCTATAAGCTTTGCTTGAATGTGTTTGACTTTCATTTGATTCAATTAGCTTTGTAGAATGCATTAGACTTTAATTTGTTTCAAAAAGCTTATTTGAATGTGTTTGACTTTCATTTGATTCAATTAGCTTTGATTATGCATTTGACTTTCATTTGATTCAAAAAGCTTTGTTTGAATGTGTTTAACTTTCATTTAATGAAATTAGCTTTATAGAATGCATTTGACTTTCATTTGATTCAATTAGCTTTGTTTGAATGAGTTTGACTTCATTTGATTCAATTAACTTTGTTTGAATGTGTTTGACTTTCATTTGATTCAATTAGCTTTTTTAAATGCATATGACTTTCATTTGATTGAAAAAGCTTTGTTTGAATGTGTTTGACTTTCATTTGATTTAAATAGCTTTGTTTAATTGTGTTTGACTTTAATTTGATTAAAAAAGATTTATTTGAATGTGTTTGACTTTCATTTGATTTAATTAGCTTGAATGAATTCATTTGACTTTCATTTGATTCAAAAAGCTTATTTGGATGTGTTTGACATTTATTGATTCAATTAGGTTTGTTTGAATGTGTTGACCTTCATTCGATTCAATTAGGTTTGATGAATGCATTTGACTTTCATTTGATTAAAAAAAGCTCTGTTTGAATGTGTTGACTCATTTGATTCAATTAGCTTTATAGAATGCATTTGACTTTAATTTGATTCAATTAGTTTTGTAAAATGCATTTGACTTTCATTTGATTCGAAAAGCTTTGTTTGAATGTGTTTGACTTTCATTTGATTCAATTAACTTTGTTTGAATGTGTTTGACTATCTTTGATTCAATAGCTTTATTGAATACATTGACTTTTATTTGATTCAAAAAGATTTGTTTGAATGTGTTTGACTATCATTAGATTCAATTAGCTTTGCTGAATGTGTTTGACTTTCATTTGATACAATTAGCTTTGTAGAATGCATTAGACTTTAATTTGTTTTCAAAAAGCTTTCTTTGAATGTGTTTGACTGCTTTTTGATTCAATGGCTTTGATTAATGCATTTGACTTCATTTGATTCAAAAAACTTGTTTGAATGTGTTTGACTTTCATTTAATGCTATTAGCTTTATAGAATGCATTTTACTTTCATTTAATTCAATTAGCTTTCGTTGAATGAGTTTGACTTTCATTTGATTCAATTAACTTTGTAGAATGCATTTGACTTTCATTTCATTCAATTAGCTTTGTTTAATGCATTTGACTTTCATTTAATTCAGAAAGCTTTGTTTGAATGTGTTTGATTTTCATTTGATTTAAATAGCTTTGTTTAATTGTGTTTCACTTTAATTTGATTCAAAAAGATTTATTTGAATGTGTTTGACTTTCATTTGATTTAATTAGCTTGAATGATTCATTTGACTTTCATTTGATCAAAAAGCTTTGTTTGAATGTGTTTGACTTCATGATTCAATTAGGTTTGTTTGAATGTGTTTGACCTTCATTCGATTCAATTAGCTTTGATGAATGCATTTGACTTTCATTTGTTTCAAAAAGCACTGTTTGAATGTGTTTGACTTTCATTTTATTCAATTAGCTTTATAGAATGCATTTGACTTTCATTTGATTCAATTAGCTTTGTTGGATGCATTAGACTTTAATTTGATTCAAAAAGCTTTGTTTGAATGTGTTTGACTTTCATGTGATTCAATTAGCTTTGTTTGAATGTGTTGACTTCATTTGATTCAATTAGCTTTGTTATTTATTAGACTTTAATTTGATTCAAAAAGCTTTGTTTGAATGTGTTTGACTTCATTTGATTCAATTAGCTTTGTTTGAATGTGTTTGACTTTCATTTGATCAATAGCTTCGTAGAATGCATTTGAATTTTTTTTTGATTAAATTAGCTTTGTTGAATGCATTAGACTTTAATTTGAATCAAAAAGCTTTGGTTAACTTTGTTTGACTATCATTGGATTTAATTAGCTTTATTGAATGCATTTGACTTTTATTTGATTCAAAAAGATTTGTTTGAATGTGATTGAATTTCAGTTGATTCAATTAGCTTTGCTTGAATGTGTTTGTCTTTCATTTGATTCAATTAGCTTTGTATAATGCATTTGACTTTCATTTGATTCGAAAAGCTTTGTTTGAATGTGTTTGACTTTCATTTGATTCAATTAACTTTGTTTGAATGTGTTTGACTTTCCTTTGATTCAATTAGCTTTATTGAATACATTTGACTTTTATTTGATTCAAAAAGATTTGTTTGAATGTGTTTGACTATCATTTGATTCAATAAGCTTTGCTTGAATGTGTTTGACTTTCATTTGATTCAATTAGCTTTGTAGAATGCATTAGACTTTAATTTGTTTCAAAAAGCTTTATTTGAATGTGTTTGACTTTCATTTGATTCAATTAGCTTTGATTAATGCATTTGACTTTCATTTCATTCAAAAAGCTTTGTTTGAATGTGTTTGACTTTCATTTAATGAAATTAACTTTGTTTGAATGTGTTTGACTTTCATTTGATTCAATTAGCTTTTTTAAATGCATATGACTTTCATTTGATTGAAAAAGCTTTGTTTGAATGTGTTTGACTTTCATTTGATTTAAATAGCTTTGTTTAATTGTGTTTAACTTTAATTTGATTTAAAAAGATTTATTTGAATGTGTTTGACTTTCATTTGATTTAATTAGCTTGAATGAATTCATTTGACTTTCATTTGATTCAAAAAGCTTTATTTGGATGTGTTTGACATTTATTTGATTCAATTAGGTTGTTGAATGTGTTTGACCTTCATTCGATTCAATTAGGTTGATGATATTTGACTTTCATTTGATTCAAAAAGCTCTGTTTGAATGTGGTTGACTTTTATTTGATTTAAATAGCTTTGTTGATTGTGTTTGACTTTCATTGATTCAATTAGCTTTATAGAATGCATTTGACTTTCATTTCATTCAATTAGCTTTGTTTAATGCATTTGACTTTCATTTAATTAGAAAGCTTTGTTTGAATGTGTTTGACTTTCATTTAATTCAATAATTTTATAGAATGCATTTGACTTTCATTTGATTCGAAAAGCTTTGTTGAATTGGTTTGACTTCATTTGATTCAATTAACTTTGTTTGAATGTGTTTGACTTTCATTCGATTCAATTAGCTTTGTTGAATGCACTTGATTTCATTTGATTCAAAAAGCTTTGTTTGAATGTGTTTGACTTTCATTTGATTTAAATAGCTTTGTTTGATTGTGTTGACTTTCATTTGATTCAATTAGCTTTGTAGAATGCATTTGACTTTCATTCATTCAATTAGCTTTGTTTAATGCATTTGACTTTCATTTAATTCAGAAAGCTTTGTTTGAATGTGTTTGACTTTCATTTGATTCAATTAATTTTATAGAATGCATTTGACTTTCATTTGATTCGAAAAGCTTTGTTTCAATTGGTTTGACTTTCATTTGATTCAATTAACTTTGTTTGAATGTTTGACTTTCATTAGATTCAATTAGCTTTGTTGAATGCATTTGATTTTCATTTTATTCAAAAAGCTTTGTTTGAATGTGTTTGACTTTCATTTGATTTAAATAGCTTTGTTTGATTGTGTTGACTTCATTTAATTCAATAAGCTTTGTAGAATGCATTCGACTTAATTTGATTCAAAAAGCTTTATTTGAATATGTTGACATTCATTTGATTCAATTAGCTTGAATGAATTCATTTGACTTTAATTTGATTCAAAAATCTTTATTTGAATGTGTTTGACATTGATTTGATTTTATTAGGTTTGTTTGAATGTGTTTGACTTTCATTCGATTCAATTAGCTTTGATGAATGCATTGACTTTTTTTTACTCAAAAATCTCTATTTGAATGTATTTGACTTCATTTGATTCAATTAGTTTTGGTTTGATTTCTTTGACTGTCATTGATTCAATTAGCTTTGTTTGAATGTCTTGAGTTTCATTTGATTCAATTAGCTTGTTTGAGTGTGTTTGACTATCATTTGATTCAATTAGCTTTGCTTGAATGTTTTTATTTCATTTGATTTCAATTAGTTTGTAGAATGCATTTGACTTTCATTTGATTCAATTAGCTTTGTTTAATGCATTTGACTTTCATTTGATTCAATTAGCTTTGTTTGAATGTGTTTGACTTTCATTTGATTCAATTAACTTTGTTTAATTCAATAGACTTTAATTTGATTCAAAAAGCTTTGTTTGAATGTGTTTGACTTTCATTTGATTCAATTAGCTTTGTTTGAATGTGTTTGACTTTCATTTGATTCAATTAGCTTTGCTTGAATGTGTTTGTCTTTCATTTGATTCAATTAGCTTTGTAGAATGCATTTGTCTTTCATTTGATTCGAAAAGCTTTGTTTAAATGTGTTTAACTTTCATTTGATTTAATTAACTTTTTTTTTTGGTAAATAAAGAATTTTATTACCAAAAGTAAAGAGTTACTACCCATAAAAGTAGCAACTACAAGAAATGAAAGTTCAGTACATGCCCTTTGGGCCAAAGAAGAAAAAAACCAAAGCCCGAAGGCAAAACAAAGACAACAACTACGGAACCTCTACCTAACAAAGGGAGAGGAACCGAATCTACAACCAAAAGTGGGCAATAAACCCAAACATCCAAAGATAACAAATAAGGTGAGTATAAAAAAGCATTAGCTTAGCTTGAAAGCATACACCATCCGCCAGCATCATCATAAAAAACGTAGCTTGATAACAATCCCACAGTCAGCCTACCAGGACAGAACAACAGCATGCATGCAGTACAATCCAGGACAAAAGATCGCAGCCAAGAACCATCAACCAGCAGCACAAACATAAGGAAGCTCAAGCAAGACAGAGAAGCACAGGATTAACGATAAAGAAGATCAACAGATACCACAACGGAAGAGGCAAAAGAGGGAGTCCTGGAAGAACCAGCAAACAAGGTAGCAATAGGAATATCACCCACCTTACAATCCAGGCCACCAACTAGCACCTCATACTAGGAGACAGCACTAAAAATAGGGCCTCAACTTACTACACTCCAAGCAAGCTAGAATACCCAAGACTCACCCATAACAACCAACTTCCACCACACCAAAACAACGACAGAGAATACACCACCACCAGCATCACCATAAAACAGCTTGATAACACTCCATAGTCATCCTGCCATGATAGAACAATAGCATACATGCAGTACAAACCAGAACAAAAGATCGTAGCCATGAACCATCAGCCAGCAGCACAAACACAAGGAGGCTCAAGTAAAACATAATAGCAGAAGATGCCAAGATAGAGGTAGATCAACAACCACCATAACAAAAGAGGCAAAAGAAGGAGCTTGGACAATAGCAAGAACCAAGGTAGAAAGAAGGATACCACCCACCATACAATCCAAGCCATCAACTAGCACCTCATGCTAGGAGACAGCACTAAAAAACGGCTTCATCCCACTACATACCAGGCAAGCTAAAAAGACCAAGACTCAACCATGACAGCCAACCTCCACCAAATAAAACACAGAAAAACACCTTCCACCAGCATCACCATAAAATCAACTTGGTAATAATCCCGAAGTCAGCATTCCAGGACAGAACAATAGCATACATGCAATACAAACCAGGACAAAGGATCGTAGCCATGAACCATCAACCAGCATCACAAACATAAGGGTACAAGCAAAGCAGAAAAGCATAAGATGCCGAGGAAAAGAAAGGTCACCAACTACCACAAAAGAAGAGGCATACAAAGAAGTCCAGACAGAAGCAAACAAGGTAGTAATAGGAGAAGCACCAACCATACAAACCAGGCCATCAACTAGCACCTCATGCTAGGAGACAGCACTAAAAACAGGCCTCAACCCACTACACACCAAGCAAGCTAACAAGACCTAGACTTAACCATGACAACCGACCTCCAAAAGAAAGAAACTATCCACCATCAATAGACATAATCATAATATCACAGCTAAATAACAACCCAGAAACCAGCCTGCTAGGACAATAGCACGGCAAGCATACAATACAAAACAGGATAAAGGATCGCTACCATAAACCATCACCCAACAACACATTCACTAGGAAGCCTAAGCTGAAAAAAGTAACACAATACATCTAGATAGTAGTTACAACAAAAAAAAGCAATTCCCATTTTAACAAAGATAGCAAAAGGGAGGCAAACAAGAAATATTCAACCTTCCTTTTACAATTGAAGAACATCAGGAAAAACCTCAACATCTACGAGTCTACAATTCAGGGGAGCTGCCACAAACACCATAGCAACACCCAACAAACCAAGGGAGCTTCCATCAACCTAAGCAGCAACCCGCAAGCACCAGACCCCGGAGAACGAAGAACCCAGAAAAGAACACCAAACAGGGGGAGAAACCAGAGCAAAGACGACCAGCAAACCACCCGTCGACCACATCAAAACGCACCCTGAACCAACAAAACTAGCTTCGACACCAGCAAAAGGGATAAAAAAGAAACCCAGCCACCAGCGAACTAGAACAAAACCGCCAACAATCGTTGAACAAAACCCCAGAAAATCGAGGGTTTGATTTGGAAAATCAAAGCCCCAAAAACCCAAAACAGCCCAACGAAGAAAAATTGACGCTTTTAATTCCGGCTGCTAGGCAAAAGAATAGGCTCGAAACACCACCCAGCAGCCGATTCAACCAAAATAGCCGCCGGAACAACAAAACTCAGACCCTTCTTCAATCTTGAGCGAGGAACCCAGAAAATCGAAGAAGGGATCCGATTAGACTCGCAACACCTTCCAGCCACCGATTCGCCCAACACAACCACCGGAACACCGAACCCTTCTTCAATCTTGAGCAAAGTTCGAAGAACAGACCGAGTTCCAACAGCCCATAGGGTTTGAATTTTGGGGAAATGAAGAACAAGAAACCTGCTTCCCGATCTAACCCTTTGAAGAACGAATCCGATGAAGGCAACCACCGAATCCTTCTACAAAGGGTTAGAGAGAAGCAAGAGTTTCTCTCTCAAAATTTAATTAACTTTGTTTGAATGTGTTTGACTTTCCTTTGATTCAATTAGCTTTATTGAATACATTTGACTTTTATTTGATTCAAAAAGATTTGTTTGAATGTGTTTGACTATCATTTGATTCAATAAGCTTTGCTTGAATGTGTTTGACTTTCATTTGATTCAATTAGCTTTGTAGAATGCATTAGACTTTAATTTGTTTCAAAAAGCTTTATTTGAATGTGTTTGACTTTCATTTGATTCAATTAGCTTTGATTAATGCATTTGACTTTCATTTGATTCAAAAAGCTTTGTTTGAATGTGTTTGACTTTCATTTAATGAAATTAGCTTTATAGAATGCATTTGACTTTCATTTGATTCAATTAGCTTTGTTTGAATGAGTTTGACTTTCATTTGATTCAATTAACTTTGTTTGAATGTGTTTGACTTTCATTTGATTCAATTAGCTTTTTTAAATGCATATGACTTTCATTTGATTGAAAAAGCTTTGTTTGAATGTGTTTGACTTTCATTTGATTTAAATAGCTTTGTTTAATTGTGTTTGACTTTAATTTGATTTAAAAAGATTTATTTGAATGTGTTTGACTTTCATTTGATTTAATTAGCTTGAATGAATTCATTTGACTTTCATTTGATTCAAAAAGCTTTATTTGGATGTGTTTGACATTTATTTGATTCAATTAGGTTTGTTTGAATGTGTTTGACCTTCATTCGATTCAATTAGGTTTGATGAATGCATTTGACTTTCATTTGATTAAAAAAGCTCTGTTTGAATGTGTTTGACTTTCATTTGATTCAATTAGCTTTATAGAATGCATTTGACTTTAATTTGATTCAATTAGCTTTGTAGAATGCAGTTGACTTTCATTTGATTCGAAAAGCTTTGTTTGAATGTGTTTGACTTTCATTTGATTCAATTAACTTTGTTTGAATGTGTTTGACTATCTTTTGATTCAATTAGCTTTATTGAATACATTTGACTTTTATTTGATTCAAAAAGATTTGTTTGAATGTGTTTGACTATCATTAGATTCAATTAGCTTTGCTTGAATGTGTTTGACTTTCATTTGATACAATTAGCTTTGTAGAATGCATTAGACTTTATTTTGTTTCAAAAAGCTTTCTTTGAATGTGTTTGACTTTCATTTGATTCAATTGGCTTCGATTAATGCATTTGACTTTCATTTGATTCAAAAAACTTTGTTTGAATGTGTTTGACTTTCATTTAATGCAATTAGCTTTATAGAATGCATTTTACTTTCATTTAATTCAATTAGCTTTCGTTGAATGAGTTTGACTTTCATTTGATTCTATTAGCTTTTTTAAATGCATTTGACTTTTTATTTGATTGAAAAAGCTTTGTTTGAATGTGTTTGATTTTCATTTGATTTAAATAGCTTTGTTTAATTGTGTTTCACTTTAATTTGATTCAAAAAGATTTATTTGAATGTGTTTGACTTTCATTTGATTTAATTAGCTTGAATGATTTCATTTGACTTTCATTTGATTCAAAAAGCTTTGTTTGAATGTGTTTGACTTTCATTTGATTCAATTAGGTTTGTTTGAATGTGTTTGACCTTCATTCGATTCAATTAGCTTTGATGAATGCATTTGACTTTCATTTGTTTCAAAAAGCACTGTTTGAATGTGTTTGACTTTCATTTTATTCAATTAGCTTTATAGAATGCATTTGACTTTCATTTGATTCAATTAGCTTTGTTGGATGCATTAGACTTTAATTTGATTCAAAAAGCTTTGTTTGAATGTGTTTGACTTTCATGTGATTCAATTAGCTTTGTTTGAATGTGTTTGACTTTCATTTGATTCAATTAGCTTTGTTTAATTTATTTGACTTTAATTTGATTCAAAAAGCTTTGTTTGAATGTGTTTGACTTTCATTTGATTCAATTAGCTTTGTTTGAATGTGTTTGACTTTCATTTGATTCAATTAGCTTTGTAGAATGCATTTGAATTTTTTTTGATTAAATTAGCTTTGTTGAATGCATTAGACTTTAATTTGAATCAAAAAGCTTTGGTTAACTTTGTTTGACTATCATTGGATTTAATTAGCTTTATTGAATGCATTTGACTTTTATTTGATTCAAAAAGATTTGTTTGAATGTGATTGAATTTCAGTTGATTCAATTAGCTTTGCTTGAATGTGTTTGTCTTTCATTTGATTCAATTAGCTTTGTAGAATGCATTTGACTTTCATTTGATTCGAAAAGCTTTGTTTGAATGTGTTTGACTTTCATTTGATTCAATTAACTTTGTTTGAATGTGTTTGACTTTCTTTTGATTTAATTAGCTTTATTGAATACATTTGACTTTTATTTGATTCAAAAAGATTTGTTTGAATGTGTTTCACTATCATTTGATTCAATTAGCTTTGCTTGAATGTGTTTGACTTTCATTTGATTCAATTAGCTTTGTAGAATGCATTTGACTTTCATCTGATTAAATTAGCTTTGTAAAATGCATTTGACTTTCATTTGATTCAATTAGCTTTGTTTAATGCATTTGACTTTTATTTAATTCAAAAAGTTTTAATTGAATGTGTTTGACTTTTATTTGATTCAATTAATTTTGGTTGACTGTATTTGACTTTCTTTTGATTCAATTAGCTTTATTGAATACATTTGACTTTTATTTGATTAAAAATGATTTGTTTGAATGTTTTTGACTATCATTTGGTTCAATTAGCTTTGCTTAAATGTGTTTGATTTTCATTTAATTCAATTAGCTTTGTAGAATGCATTTGACTTTCATTTGATTAAATTAGCTTTGTTGAATTCATTTGACTTTCATTTGATTTAGAAAGCTTTATTTGAAAGTGTTTGACTTTCATTTGATATAATTTGCTTTGTTTGAATGTGTTTGACTTTAACTTGATTCAAAAAGCTTTGTTTGAATGTTTTTGACTTTCATTTGATTCAATTACCTTTTTTTTAATATGTTTGACTTTCATTTGATTCAATTAGCTTTGTTGAATGCATTTGATTTTCATTTGATTCAAAAAGCTTTTTTTGAATGTGTTTGACTTTCATTTAATTTAAAAAGTTTTGTTTGATTGTGTTTAACTTTCATTTGATTCAATTAGGTTTGTAGATCGCATTAGATTTTAATTTGATTCAAAAAGCTTTATTTGAGTGTGTTTGACTTTCATTTGATTCAAATAGCTTGAATGAATTCATTTGACTTTAATTTGATTCAAAAAGCTTTGTTTGAATGTGTTTGACATTCATTAGATTCAATTAGGATTGTTTGAATGTGTTTAACTTTCATTCGATTCAATTAGCTTTGATGAATGCATTTGACTTTCTTTTGATTCAAAAATCTCCGTTTGAATGTATTTCACTTTCATTTGATTCAATTAGGTTTGTTTGAATGTCTTTGACTTTCATTTGATTGAATTAGCTTTGTTTGAATGTCTTTGACTTTCATTTGATTAATTAGCTTTGTTTGAATGTCTTTGACTTTCATTTGATTCAATTAGCTTTGTTTGAATGTCTTTGACTTTCATTTGATTCAATGAGCTTTGTTTGAATGTGTTTGACTATCATTTGATTCAATTAGCTTTGCTTGAATATGTTTGTTTTTCATTTGATTCTAATAGCTTTGTAGAATGCATTTGACTTTCATTTGATTCAATTAGCTTTGCTTGAATATGTTTGTTTTTCATTTGATACTAATAGCTTTTTAGAATGTGTTTCACTTTCATTTGATTCAATTAGGTTTGTTTGAATGTCTTTGACTTTCATTTGATTGAATTAGCTTTGTTTGAATGTCTTTGACTTTCATTTGATTCAATTAGCTTTGTTTGAATGTCTTTGACTTTCATTTGATTCAATGAGCTTTGTTTGAATGTGTTTGACTATCATTTGATTCAATTAGCTTTGCTTGAATATGTTTGTTTTTCATTTGATTCTAATAGCTTTGTAGAATGCATTTGACTTTCATTTGATTCAATTAGCTTTGTTTAATGCATTTGAATTTCATTTAATTCAAAAAGCTTAGTTTGAATGTGTTAGACTTTCATTTGATTCAATTAGTTTTATAGAATGCATTTGACTTTCATTTGATTCAAAAAGCTTTGTTTGAATGTGTTTGACTTTCATTTGATTCAATTAACTTTGTTTGAATGCGTTTGACTTTTATTAGATTTAATTAGCTTTGTTGAATGCACTTGATTTTCATTTGATTCAAAAAGCTTTGTTTAAATGTGTTTGACTTTCATTTGATTTAAATAGCTTTGTTTGATTGTGTTTGACTTTCATTTGATTCAATTAGCTTTGTAGAATGCATTTGACTTTCATTTCATTCAATTAGCTTTGTTTAATGCATTTGACTTTCATTTAATTCAGAAAGCTTTGTTTGAATGTGTTTGACTTTCATTTGATTCAATTAATTTTATAGAATGCATTTGACTTTCATTTGATTCGAAAAGCTTTGTTTGAATTGGTTTGACTTTCATTTGATTCAATTAACTTTTTTTGAATGTGTTTGACTTTCATTAGATTCAATTAGCTTTGTTGAATGCATTTGATTTTCATTTTATTCTAAAAGCTTTGTTTGAATGTGTTTGACTTTCATTTGATTTAAATAGCTTTGTTTGATTGTCTTTGACTTTCATTTAATTCAATAAGCTTTGTAGAATGCATTCGACTTTAATTTGATTCAAAAAGCTTATTTGAATATGTTTTGACATTCATTTGATTCAATTAGCTTGAATGAATTCATTTGACTTTAATTTGATTCAAAAATCTTTATTTGAATGTGTTTGACATTGATTTGATTTTATTAGGTTTGTTTGAATGTGTTTGACTTTCATTCGATTCGATTAGCTTTGATGAATGCATTTGACTTTTTTTGACTCAAAAATCTCTATTTGAATGTATTTGACTTTCATTTGATTCAATTAGTTTTGTTTGATGTCTTTGACTTTCATTAGATTCAATTAGGTTTGTTTGAATGTGTTTTACTTTCATTCGATTCAATTTGCTTTGATGAATGCATTTGACTTTCTTTTGATTCAAAAATCTCTGTTTGTATGTTTTTCACTTTCATTTGATTCAATTAGGTTTGTTTGAATGTCTTTGACTTTCATTTGATTGAATTAGCTTTGTTTGAATGTCTTTGACTTTCATTTGATTCAATTAGCTTTGTTTAATGGATTAGACTTTAATTTGATTCGTTTAGCTTTGTAGAATGCATTTGACTTTCATTTGAATCAATTAGGTTTGTTTGAATGTCTTTGACTTTCATTTGATTCAATTAGCTTTGTTTGAATGTCTTTGACTTTCATTTGATTCAATGAGCTTTGTTTGAATGTGTTTGACTTTCATTAGATTCAATTAGCTTTGCTTGAATATGTTTGTTTTTCATTTGATTCAAATAGCTTTGTAGAATGCATTTGACTTTCATTTGATTCAATTAGCTTTGTTTAATGCATTTGACTTTCATTTAATTCAGAAAGCTTTGTTTGAATGTGTTAGACTTTCATTTGATTCAATTAGTTATATAGAATGCATTTTACTTTCATTTGATTCGAAAAGCTTTGTTTGAATGTGTTTGACTTTCATTTGATTCAATTAAATTTGTTTGAATGTGTTTGACTTTCATTAGATTCAATTAGATTTGTTGAATGCATTTGATTTTCATTTGATTCAAAAAGCATTGTTTGAATGTGTTTGACTTTATTTGATTTAAATAGCTTTGTTTGATTGTGTTTGACTTTCATTTGATTCAATTAGCTTTGTAGAATGCATTCGACTTTAATTTGATTCAAAAAGCTTTATTTGAATGTGTTTTACATTCATTTGATTCAATTAGCTTGAATGAATTCATTTGACTTTAATTTGATTTAAAAAGCTTTATTTGAATGTGTTTGACATTGATTTGATTCAATTAGGTTTGTTTGAATGTGTTTGACTTTCATTCGATTCAATTAGCTTTGATGAATGCATTTGATTTTATTTTGACTCAAAAATCTCTGTTTGAATATATTTGTCTTTCATTCGATTCAATTAGCTTTATTTGAATGTGTTTGAATATCATTTGATTCAATTAGCTTTGCTTGAATGTGGTTGATTTTCATTTGATTCAATTAGCTTTCTTTGAATGTGTTTGACTTTCATTATATTCAATTAGCTTTGTTAAATGCATTTGATTTTCATTTGATTCAAAAAGCTTTGTTTGAATGTGTTTGACTTTTATTTGACTTAAATCGCTTTGTTTGATTGTGTTTGACTTTTATTTGATTTAATTTGCTTTGTAGAATGCATTAGACTTTAATTTGATTCAAAAAGCTTTATTTGAATATGTTTGACATTCATTTGATTCAATTAGGTTTGTTTGAATGTGTTTAACTTTCATTCGATTCAATTAGCTTTGTCAAATGCACTTGACTTTCTTTTGATTCAAAAATCTCTGTTTGAATGTATTTCACTTTCATTTGATTCAATTAGGTTTGTTTGAATGTCTTTGACTTTCATTTGATTGAATTAGCTTTGTTTGAATGTCTTTGACTTTCATTTGATTCAATTAGCTTTGTTTGAATGTCTTTGACTTTCATTTGATTCAATGAGCTTTGTTTGAATGTTTTTGACTATCATTTGATTCAATTAGCTTTGCTTGAATATGTTTGTTTTTCATTTGATTCTAATAGCTTTGTAGTATGCATTTGACTTTCATTTGATTCAATTAGCTTTGTTTAATGCATTTGACTTTCATTTAATTCAAAAAGCTTTGTTTGAATGTGTTAGACTTTCATTTGATTCAATTAGTTTTATAGAATGCATTTGACTTTCATTTGATTCGAAAAGCTTTGTTTGAATGTGTTTGACTTCCATTTGATTCAATTAACTTTGTTTGAATGCGTTTGACTTTTATTAGATTTAATTAGCTTTGTTGAATGCACTTGATTTTCGTTAGATTCAAAAAGCTTTGTTTGAATGTGTTTGACTTTCATTTGATTTAAATAGCTTTGTTTGATTGTGTTTGACTTTCATTTGATTCAATTAGCTTTGTAGAATGCATTTGACTTTCATTTCATTCAATTAGCTTTGTTTAATGCATTTGACTTTCATTTAATTCAGAAAGCTTTGTTTGAATGTGTTTGACTTTCATTTGATTCAATTAATTTTATAGAATGCATTTGACTTTCATTTGATTCGAAAAGCTTTGTTTCAATTGGTTTGACTTTCATTTGATTCAATTAACTTTGTTTGAATGTGTTTGACTTTCATTAGATTCAATTAGCTTTGTTGAATGCATTTGATTTTCATTTTATTCAAAAAGCTTTGTTTGAATGTGTTTGACTTTCATTTGAATTAAATAGCTTTGTTTGATTGTCTTTGACTTTCATTTAATTCAATAAGCTTTGTAGAATGCATTCGACTTTAATTTGATTCAAAAAGCTTTATTTGAATATGTTTGACATTCATTTGATTCAATTAGCTTGAATGAATTCATTTGACTTTAATTTGATTCAAAAATCTTTATTTGAATGTGTTTGACATTGATTTGATTTTATTAGGTTTGTTTGAATGTGTTTGACTTTCATTCGATTCAATTAGCTTTGATGAATGCATTTGACTTTTTTTGACTCAAAAATCTCTATTTGAATGTATTTGACTTTCATTTGATTCAATTAGTTTTGTTTGATGTCTTTGACTTTCATTTGATTCAATTAGCTTTGTTTGAATGTCTTTGAGTTTCATTTGATTCAATTAGCTTTGTTTGAATGTGTTTGACTATCATTTGATTCAATTAGCTTTGCTTGAATGTGTTTTATTTTCATTTGATTAAATTAGTTTTGTAGAATGCATTTGACTTTCATTTGATTCAATTAGCTTTGTTTAATGCATTTGACTTTCATTTAATTCAGAAAGCTTTGTTTGAATGTCTTTGACTTTCATTTGATTCAATTAGCTTTGTTTAATGGATTAGACTTTAATTTGATTCGTTTAGCTTTGTAGAATGCATTTGACTTTCATTTGAATCAATTAGGTTTGTTTGAATGTCTTTGACTTTCATTTGATTCAATTAGCTTTGTTTGAATGTCTTTGACTTTCATTTGATTCAATGAGCTTTGTCTGAATGTGTTTGACTTTCATTAGATTCAATTAGCTTTGCTTGAATATGTTTGTTTTTCATTTGATTCAAATAGCTTTGTAGAATGCATTTGACTTTCATTTGATTCAATTAGCTTTGTTTAATGCATTTGACTTTCATTTAATTCAGAAAGCTTTGTTTGAATGTGTTAGACTTTCATTTGATTCAATTAGTTATATAGAATGCATTTTACTTTCATTTGATTCGAAAAGCTTTGTTTGAATGTGTTTGACTTTCATTTGATTCAATTAAATTTGTTTGAATGTGTTTGACTTTCATTAGATTCAATTAGATTTGTTGAATGCATTTGATTTTCATTTGATTCAAAAAGCATTGTTTGAATGTGTTTGACTTTTATTTGATTTAAATAGCTTTGTTTGATTGTGTTTGACTTTCATTTGATTCAATTAGCTTTGTAGAATGCATTCGACTTTAATTTGATTCAAAAAGCTTAATTTGAATGTGTTTGACATTCATTTGATTCAATTAGCTTGAATGAATTCATTTGACTTTAATTTGATTTAAAAAGCTTTATTTGAATGTGTTTGACATTGATTTGATTCAATTAGGTTTGTTTGAATGTGTTTGACTTTCATTCGATTCAATTAGCTTTGATGAATGCATTTGATTTTATTTTGACTCAAAAATCTCTGTTTGAATATATTTGTCTTTCATTCGATTCAATTAGCTTTATTTGAATGTGTTTGACTATCATTTGATTCAATTAGCTTTGCTTGAATGTGGTTGATTTTCATTTGATTCAATTAGCTTTCTTTGAATGTGTTTGACTTTCATTATATTCAATTAGCTTTGTTAAATGCATTTGATTTTCATTTGATTCAAAAAGCTTTGTTTGAATGTGTTTGACTTTTATTTGACTTAAATCGCTTTGTTTGATTGTGTTTGACTTTCATTTGATTTAATTTGCTTTGTAGAATGCATTAGACTTTAATTTGATTCAAAAAGCTTTATTTGAATATGTTTGACATTCATTTGATTCAATTAGGTTTGTTTGAATGTGTTTAACTTTCATTCGATTCAATTAGCTTTGATAAATGCACTTGACTTTCTTTTGATTCAAAAATCTCTGTTTGAATGTATTTCACTTTCATTTGATTCAATTAGGTTTGTTTGAATGTCTTTGACTTTCATTTGATTGAATTAGCTTTGTTTGAATGTCTTTGACTTTCATTTGATTCAATTAGCTTTGTTTGAATGTCTTTGACTTTCATTTGATTCAATGAGCTTTGTTTGAATGTTTTTGACTATCATTTGATTCAATTAGCTTTGCTTGAATATGTTTGTTTTTCATTTGATTCTAATAGCTTTGTAGTATGCATTTGACTTTCATTTGATTCAATTAGCTTTGTTTAATGCATTTGACTTTCATTTAATTCAAAAAGCTTTGTTTGAATGTGTTAGACTTTCATTTGATTCAATTAGTTTTATAGAATGCATTTGACTTTCATTTGATTCGAAAAGCTTTGTTTGAATGTGTTTGACTTCCATTTGATTCAATTAACTTTGTTTGAATGCGTTTGACTTTTATTAGATTTAATTAGCTTTGTTGAATGCACTTGATTTTCATTTGATTCAAAAAGCTTTGTTTGAATGTGTTTGACTTTCATTTGATTTAAATAGCTTTGTTTGATAGTGTTTGACTTTCATTTGATTCAATTAGCTTTGTAGAATGCATTTGACTTTCATTTCATTCAATTAGCTTTTTTTAATGCATTTGACTTTCATTTAATTCAGAAAGCTTTGTTTGAATGTGTTTGACTTTCATTTGATTCAATTAATTTTATAGAATGCATTTGACTTTCATTTGATTCGAAAAGCTTTGTTTCAATTGGTTTGACTTTCATTTGATTCAATTAACTTTGTTTGAATGTGTTTGACTTTCATTAGATTCAATTAGCTTTGTTGAATGCATTTGATTTTCATTTTATTCAAAAAGCTTTGTTTGAATGTGTTTGACTTTCATTTGATTTAAATAGCTTTGTTTGATTGTGTTTGACTTTCATTTAATTCAATAAGCTTTGTAGAATGCATTCGACTGTAATTTGATTCAAAAAGCTTTATTTGAATATGTTTGACATTCATTTGATTCAATTAGCTTGAATGAATTCATTTGACTTTAATTTGATTCAAAAATCTTTATTTGAATGTGTTTGACATTGATTTGATTTTATTAGGTTTGTTTGAATGTGTTTGACTTTCATTCGATTCAATTAGCTTTGATGAATGCATTTGACTTTTTTTGACTCAAAAATCTCTATTTGAATGTATTTGACTTTCATTTGATTCAATTAGTTTTGTTTGATGTCTTTGACTTTCATTTGATTCAATTAGCTTTGTTTGAATGTCTTTGAGTTTCATTTGATTCAATTAGCTTTGTTTGAATGTGTTTGACTATCATTTGATTCAATTAGCTTTGCTTGAATGTGTTTTATTTTCATTTGATTCAATTAGTTTTGTAGAATGCATTTGACTTTCATTTGATTAAATTAGCTTTGTTTAATGCATTTGACTTTCCATTTGATTCGAAAAGCTTTGTTTGAATGTGTTTGACTTTCATTTGATTCAATTAACTTTGTTTGAATGTGTTTGACTTTCATTTAATTCAATTAGCTTTGTTGACTGCATTTGATTTTCATTTGATTCAAAAAGCTTTGTTTGAATGTGTTTGACTTTCATTTGATTTAAAAAGCTTTATTTGATTGTGTTTGACTTTCATTTGATTCAATTATCTTTGTAGAATGCATTAGACTTTAATTTGATTCAAAAAGCTTTATTTGAATGTGTTTGACTTTCATTTGATTCAATTAGCTTGAATGAATTCATTTGACTTTCATTTGATTCAAAAAGCTTTGTTTGACTGTGTTTGACATTCATTTGATTCAATTAGGTTTGTTTGAATGTGTTTGACCTTCATTCGATTCAATTATGATGTGATTTTTAGTCCGAAAACTAAGCCTCACAAAGATATGAATCTAACCTAATTCTATACAGAAAGTTCACCAAGAATTAAGCAAGAAACTTAGATTAATTAATCAAGAATCCACCTAATTAATCAACCTAGATGATTGTTTTAACTAAAACAAACAAAACAGCAAATTGGAATCCACCAATCAAGAATTTAAGTAATCCAACTTAAACAAAAGCAATAAGAATTATTATTATGAATGTATGATTAAACTTGTATCTTTTTCAAGATTACAACCCTATATTTATAGACTCAATCAACTATCCTAATCCCACTTGAATTAGAATTCTGATTCCTTATCAAAACCCACGGATTGCATAACTTGATCAAGTTTGGATAACTTTGATTTAGTTATTTAATCCTACTTAAACTCTAACTACTCTTAAGATAAAACTTGCCTATTTTATCCTAACTCAAGCTTGCACTCCAAGCTATTATTGACGCCTACTAGACTAAAAACAATTCCTAATGCAATTAGAAATCCTAAATGCTTAAAACAATTCCTAATGCAATTAGAAATCCTAAGTGCTTAAAACAAGAAAAACCCTTTCAAGTGAAAGGTAAAAACTTGTAAGCAAAACCCTAAGTAAAGAAGACTTCAACATCAAGCTAAATCAAGGAAGGCTACAAGGCAAACCGTAGCCTTACTTTGATGACCCATGAAGTGACCATGAATTGCGTGATTTGAGTCCAAATTGAGGGCTAATGTTTCTTCATGTTGATTTATCAAATCTTCCAAGTTCGTCCTCGTATCATCCTCTTCTTCTTCGAAAGAATTTGTCCTCAAATCTTCAAGTTCTTCATCCGGAATGTATTTAGCCAAATCTCCAACATTGAAAGTGGCGCTTACACCATATTCTCCCGGAAGTTCGAGCTTGTATGCATTATCATTGATCTTCTCAACAATCTTGAAAGGTCCTTCACTTCTAGGCATCAACTTGTTCTTGCGTTTACTCGGAAATCTTTCTTTTCGTAGATGCAACCAAACCAAGTCACCTTCCTTGAAGACTTGCTGCTTCCTATGCTTATTAACCCTTGCTTTGTACATGTCATTAACCTTCTCTATTCTTGCACGAATTTGAGCATGTAACTTGAGCATTGATTTAAGCTTAGATTCGGCATCCTTGTGTACTAGCTCGCCTTTTGGTAATGGAATAAAATCTATGGGTAGTTTTGGATTTACCCCATAAACAACCTCAAAAGGACTATGATTAGTAGCATATGTAGGTGACCTATTGTAAGCAAACTCCGCATGAGCTAACTTAATATCCCAATCCTTTTGTGTCTTGCTTACTAATCCACGCAAAAGTACACCAAGAGTTCTATTAGTTACCTCGGTTTGTCCATCCGTTTGTGGGTGATAAGATGTACTAAAGAGTAGCTTAGTACCTACGAGCTTCCATAAAGACTTCCAAAAGAAACTCATGAACTTTGTATCACGATCACTTACAATGGTTTTCGGAACTCCATGCAATCTAACAATCTCCTTGAAGTAAAGTTCCGCAACTTTCATAGCATCATCCACCTTGTGACAAGGAACAAAGTGTGCCATCTTAGAAAAACGATCCACCACCACCATGATTGAATCTTTCCCTCTTTGTGTTCTCGGCAATCCTACAATAAAATCCATAGAAATGTCTTCCCATGGTGCATTAGGAATAGGCAAGGGTGTATATAAACCTTGATGAAAAGTAGCCTTCGCCTTTTGACAAGTTGCGCATCTAGCAATAACTAGTTGTATGTCCGCAAGCATTTTAGGCCAATAGAAGTGCTCTTGTAACATATTCAAGGTCTTTGTAATGCCAAAGTGACCAGCAATTCCTCCTCCATGAGCCTCTCTAACAACTAGCTCTCGGATGGAACACTTAGGAAGACAAAGCCGATTTCCTTTGAAAAGAAAACCATCTTGCAACAAGTAGGAACCTACGGCCCCCTTTGAACAATCAACAACGATTGTAGAAAAGTCATCATCTCCTTTATAGTACTCTTTAATCAATTCAAAACCCAGCAATTTGCTATCAAGAATACCTAGCAAAGAATACCTTCTTGAAAGTGCATCCGCCACTACATTAGCTTTCCCTTCTTTGTACTTAGAAGAAAAATTGAATGATTGTAAGAACTCAACCCATTTAGCATGTCTTGGATTAAGCTTCTGTTGTCCATGTATATACTTCAAAGATTCATGATCGGAATGCAAAACAAAGTGGTTAGGTCTCAAGTAATGACTCCAATGATCCAAAGCCCTAACAATTGCATAGAATTCTTTATCATAAGTGGAATAATTCAAACGAGCCCCATTCAACTTCTCACTAAAGTAAGCTATAGGCTTTCTCCCTTGTAACAAAACAGCCCCGATTCCAACCCCACTTGCGTCGGTCTCTACCTCAAAAGGTTGTGAAAAATCTGGCAAAGCAAGTATAGGCGCTTCACATAGCTTCTTCTTGATTAGCTCAAACGCTCCTTGGGCTTCTTTAGTCCACTCGAATTTTCCCCTTTCCTTCTTCAAGCATTCGGTCATGGGTGCTACAACACTAGAAAAGTTCTTCACAAATCTTCTATAGAAAGAAGCTAAACCGTGAAAAGATCTAACCTCACTAGCATTAGTAGGACTAGGCCAAGTTCTAATGGCCTCCACCTTAGACTTGTCAACCGAAACTCCTTCCTTAGACACAACATAGCCAAGAAAAGTAACACTAGGCACCAAGAAATAACACTTCTCAAGCTTAGCAAAAAGTTTCTTTTCCCTTAACACTTCAAACACACTTCTTAGATGTATTAGATGATCATGTAAGTTTTTCGAATATATCAAGATATCATCTAAGTAAACAACAACAAACTTTCCAAGAAAAGGTTTGAGTACCTCATGCATCAATCTCATGAACGTGCTAGGTGCATTAGTAAGACCGAAAGGCATCACTAACCATTCGTACAAGCCTAGCTTTGTTTTGAAGGCGGTCTTCCACTCGTCTCCTTCTCTCATTCTTATTTGATGGTAGCCACTCATAAGATCAATCTTCGAAAATATCTGTGAGCCATGTAACTCATCTAGCAAATCATCTAATCTTGGAATAGGAAAACGATATTTGATAGTGATGTTATTCACGCTTCTACTATCAATGCACATTCGCCAACTTCCATCCTTCTTTGGAACAAGCAATGTAGGAACGGCGCATGGACTCATGCTTTCCCTCACGTAACCTCTAGACATGAGCTCCTCAATTTGCCTTTGCATCTCCTTAGTTTCTTCCGGATTGCTTCTATAGGCTGCTTTATTAGGCAATGGTGCTCCCGGAATCAAATCAATTTGATGCTCTATCCCACGAATTGGAGGTAAACCCGGAGGTAACTCCTTAGGGAATACATCCTTGAATTCGGCCAAGACTTCTTCTAGCTCAATCGACCTCTTTTCTTGTTTGTCAATTGAAAAGGATATTAGCGCTTGCTTGTTGACCTTGACATCACTTGTGTTGTTAAGCCAATGAAGCTTGTATGGTTGTGGATGCTCGGTAATTGGCCACTCCAACTTATCAATCAAGATCGTAGACACCACATTAGTGCAACTTCCCGTGTCTATGATTACATCACACAATCTATCCTTCACCTTGCACCTTGTATGGAAAATCTTCTCTCTTTGATCGCCCTCCATAGGTGTAGGTTTCGAATGCAGTGTTCTTCTTAGGACCAAACTTTGACCTTGATGTTCGGCCTCTACTTCTTCCAAGAACTCCTCCTCTTCTTCTTCAAGGTTTTCTTGATCCTTTTCAACGTCACTACCTTGCTCACACAAAGTCTTTTCTTGCTCCCATTCTTGTGCAGTCATGACCCTTTTTGAAGGACAATCACTTGCAATGTGACCAACACTACCACACTTAAAGCACTTCCTTCCTTCCACAAATTTCTTGTTAGTTTCGAATTTAGTTTTAGAATCTTTGTAATTCGAACTTGAACCACATTTTTCCTCACTAGATTTCTCAAAAGGTTCTGAGAATCCTTTTATAAACGGTTTAGAGAATGAGCTTTTCTTCCCTTTTAATTGTTTTTCAACTTTGATAGCCGCTTTACACACATCCTCAAAAGACCAATATTGTTGTAATTCAACTTTTTCAGCAATATTATCATTCAATCCCGAAATAAATCTAGCAATCTTATGTTCAACAATCTCTTCTAAACCACATAGCATGCATAACTTCTCAAATTCAACAATATAATTCTCAACAGTCATAGAATTTTGTTTAAAAGTTTGCATCTTCAGATAGATATCTTGAATATAATCACTAGGAACGAACCTCTTTTTCATGTGCTTCTTGAGTTGCTCCCAAGTTGTGATTTTGTTACGCCCTTCCTTATGCCTCTTCTTTTTCAAACTATCATACCAAAGACTAGCATAACCAGTGAGCTTCAACTCCGCAAGTTTACACTTCTTTCTTTCATCATACTCCTTGTAATCAAAGAGTGTTTCGGCCCTTCTAATCCATTCAAAATATTTCTCTGGTTCATTCATACTCCCATTGAATTCGGGAAGGTCTAACCTAAGGTTTCTATCATCATCTTTAGGTCTATCCCTTCTCCTAGGTCTAGGTGAATCATCACTTGATGAATAATTCTTTCGTGACCTCCTAGGGTTTCTCCTTGGTTGTTCTTCCTCACTTGAACTAGAATTAGGGTTAGAATCACCCCTCTTTGAAGAAGATCCATCACGAGTATCAAGTCTCTTCAATACCTCCTCCAACCTTGCTGCCAACTCGGTGACTTGCCTATCTCTTCTAAGATTTTGCGCTTGTTCTAAGGTTAAACCCCTTGGAACTTGTGGAACCTCTTCGTCACTCATGATTCCTACACAAACCAAGTTAGTCTATGCAAAAATCTTGATTAAAAGATAAAATCTTGAAGGAATCTTGAAGCAAACAACAACCGGACTCCCAACCCGTATTCCAGTGAAACAACACCAAAAGTTTAAGGCTGTACAGAGTTCGTTACTCAACCAAATGTTACGAAATTTTAGGTGAAGATAGCTAGACGTTTTTCCAGTCTAATGCAAAAAGAATCACTCAAAAATTCTAAGCCAAACGTTACCAGTTTAAATTCTTCCGAACCTGTGCTCTGATACCAAGATGATGTGATTTTTAGTCCGAAAACTAAGCCTCACAAAGATATGAATCTAACCTAATTCTATACAGAAAGTTCACCAAGAATTAAGCAAGAAACTTAGATTAATTAATCAAGAATCCACCTAATTAATCAACCTAGATGATTGTTTTAACTAAAACAAACAAAACAGCAAATTGGAATCCACCAATCAAGAATTTAAGTAATCCAACTTAAACAAAAGCAATAAGAATTATTATTATGAATGTATGATTAAACTTGTATCTTTTTCAAGATTACAACCCTATATTTATAGACTCAATCAACTATCCTAATCCCACTTGAATTAGAATTCTGATTCCTTATCAAAACCCACGGATTGCATAACTTGATCAAGTTTGGATAACTTTGATTTAGTTATTTAATCCTACTTAAACTCTAACTACTCTTAAGATAAAACTTGCCTATTTTATCCTAACTCAAGCTTGCACTCCAAGCTATTATTGACGCCTACTAGACTAAAAACAATTCCTAATGCAATTAGAAATCCTAAATGCTTAAAACAATTCCTAATGCAATTAGAAATCCTAAGTGCTTAAAACAAGAAAAACCCTTTCAAGTGAAAGGTAAAAACTTGTAAGCAAAACCCTAAGTAAAGAAGACTTCAACATCAAGCTAAATCAAGGAAGGCTACAAGGCAAACCGTAGCCTTACTTTGATGACCCATGAAGTGACCATGAATTGCGTGATTTGAGTCCAAATTGAGGGCTAATGTTTCTTCATGTTGATTTATCAAATCTTCCAAGTTCGTCCTCGTATCAAATTAGCTTTGATGAATGCATTTGAATTTCATTTGATTCAAAAAGCTCTGTTTGAATGTGTTTGACTTTCATTTGATTCAATTAGCTTTATAGAATGCATTTGACTTTCATTTGATTCAATTAGCTTTGTTGAATGCATTAGACTTTAATTCGATTCAAAAAGCTTTGTTTGAATGTGTTTGACTTTCATTTGATTCAATTAGCTTTGTTTGAATGTGTTTGACTTTCATTTGATTCAATTAGCTTTGTTTAATTCATTAGACTTTAATTTGATTCAAAAAGCTTTGTTTGAATGTGTTTGACTTTCATTTGATTCAATTAGCTTTGTTTGAATGTGTTTGACTTTCATTTGATTCAATTAGCTTTGCTTGAATGTGTTTGTCTTTCATTTGATTCAATTAGCTTTGTAGAATGCATTTGACTTTCATTTGATTCGAAAAGCTTTGTTTAAATGTGTTTGACTTTCATTTGATTCAATTAAGTTTGTTTGAATGTGTTTGACTTTCTTTTGATTCAATTAGCTTTATTGAATACATTTGACTTTTATTTGATTCAAAAAGATTTGTTTGAATGTGTTTTACTTTCATTTGATTCAATTAGCTTTGCTTGAATGTGTTTGACTTTCATTTGATTAAATTAGCTTTATTGAATGCATTTGACTTTCGTTTGATTCTAAAAGATTTGCTTGAATGTGTTTGACTTTTATTGGATTCAATTAGATTTGTTTGAATGTGTTTGACTTTCATTTGATTCAATTAGCTTTGTAGAATGCATTCGACTTTAATTTGATTCAAAAAGCTTTATTTGAATATGTTTGACATTCATTTGATTCAATTAGCTTGAATGAATTCATTTGACTTTAATTTGATTCAAAAATCTTTATTTGGATGTGTTTGACATTGATTTGATTTTATTAGGTTTGTTTGAATGTGTTTGAATTTCATTCGATTCAATTAGCTTTGATGAATGCATTTGACTTTTTTTGACTCAAAAATCTCTATTTGAATGTATTTGACTTTCATTTGATTCAATTAGTTTTGTTTGATGTCTTTGACTTTCATTTGATTCAATTAGCTTTGTTTGAATGTCTTTGAGTTTCATTTGATTTAATTAGCTTTGCTTGAATGTGTTTGACTATCATTTGATTCAATTAGCTTTGCTTGAATGTGTTTTATTTTCATTTGATTCAATTAGTTTTGTAGAATGCATTTGACTTTCATTTGATTAAATTAGCTTTGTTTAATGCATTTGACTTTCCATTTGATTCGAAAAGCTTTGTTTGAATGTGTTTGACTTTCATTTGATTCAATTAACTTTGTTTGAATGTGTTTGACTTTCATTTAATTCAATTAGCTTTGTTGACTGCATTTGATTTTCATTTGATTCAAAAAGCTTTGTTTGAATGTGTTTGACTTTCATTTGATTTAAAAAGCTTTATTTGATTGTGTTTGACTTTCATTTGATTCAATTAGCTTTGTAGAATGCATTAGACTTTAATTTGATTCAAAAAGCTTTATTTGAATGTGTTTGACTTTCATTTGATTCAATTAGCTTGAATGAATTCATTTGACTTTCATTTGATTCAAAAAGCATTGTTTGACTGTGTTTGACATTCATTTGATTCAATTAGGTTTGTTTGAATGTGTTTGACTTTCATTCGATTTAATTAGCTTTGATGAATGCATTTGACTTTCTTAAGAATCAAAAACTTCTATTTGAAAGTGTTTGACTTTCATTTGATTTAATTAGGTTTGTTTGAATGTCTTTGACTTTCATTTGATTCATTTAGCTTTAATTAATGCATTTGACTTTCATTTGATTCAAAAAGCTCAGTTTGAATGTGTTTGACTTTCATTTAATGCAATTAGCTTTATAGAATGCATTTGACTTTCATTTGATTCAATTAACTTTGTATGAATGTGTTTGACTTTCATTTGATTCAATTAGCTTTTTTGAATGCATTTGACTTTCATTTGATTGAAAAAGCTTTATTTGAATGTGTTTGACTTTCATTTGATTTAAATAGCTTTGTTTAATTGTGTTTGACTTTGATTTGATTCAAAAAGATTTATTTGAATGTGTTTGACTTTCATTTGATTTAATTAGCTTGAATGAATTCATTTGACTTTCATTTGATTCAAAAAGCTTTGTTTGAATGTGTTTGACTTTCATTTGATTCAATTAGGTTTCTTTGAATGTGTTTGACCTTCATTCGATTTAATTAGCTTTGATGAATGCATTTGACTTTCATTTGATTCAAAAAGCTCTGTTTGAATGTGTTTGACTTTCATTTGATTTAATTAGCTTTATAGAATGCATTTGACTTTCATCTGATTCAATTAGCTTTGTTGAATGCATTAGACTTTAATTTGATTCAAAAAGCTTTGTTTGAATGCGTTTGACTTTCATTTGATTCAATTAGCTTTGTTTGAATGTGTTTGACTTTCATTTGATTCAATTACCTTTGTAGAATGCATTTGACTTTTTTTTTTTTATTAAATTAGCTTTGTTGAATGCATTAGACTTTAATTTGAATCAAAATGCTTTGGTTGACTTTGTTTGACTATCATTGGATTTAATTAGCTTTATTGAATGCATTTGACTTTTATTTGATTCAAAAAGATTTGTTTGAATGTGTGTGACTTTCATTTGATTCAATTAGCTTTGTTTGAATGATTTTGACTTTCTTTTGATTCAATTAACTTTGTTTGAATGTGTTTGACTTTTATTTGATTCAATTAGCTTTTTTAAATGCATTTGACTTTCATTTGATTGAAAAAGCTTTGTTTGAATGTGTTTGACTTTCATTTGATTCAATTAGCTTTATAGAATGCTATTGACTTTCATTTGATTCAATTAGTTTTGTTGAATGCATTAGACTTTAATTCAATTTAAAAAGCTTTTTTTGAATGTGTTTGACTTTCATTTGATTCAATTAGCTTTGTTTGAATGTGTTTGACTTTCATTTGATTCAATTAGCTTTGTTTAATGCATTAGACTTTAATTTTATTTAAAAAGCTTTTTTTGAATGTGTTTGACTTTCATTTGATTCAATTAGCTTTGTTTGAATGCATTTGAATTTCATTTAATTCAATTAGGTTTGTTTAATGCATTTGAATTTCATTTAATTCAGAAAGCTTTGTTTGAATATGTTTGACTTTCATTTCTTTCAATTAGTTTTATAGAATGCATTTGACTTTCATTTGATTCGAAAAGCTTTGTTTGAATGTGTTTGAATTTCATTTGACTCAATTAACTTTGTTTGAATATGTTTGACTTTCATTTGATTCAATTAACTTTGTTGAATGTGTTTGACTTTCATTTGATTTAAATAGCTTTGTTTAATTGTAATTGACTTTAATTTGATTCAATTAGCTTGAATGAATTCATTTGACTTTCATTTGATTCAAAAAGCTTTGTTTGAATGTGTTTGACTTTCGTTTGATTCAATCAGGTTTGTTTTCATGTGTTTGACTTTCATTCGATTCAATTAGCTTTGATGAATGCATTTGACTTTCATTTGATCCAAAAAGTTCTGTTTGAATGTATTTGACTTTCATTTGATTCAATTAGGTTTGTTTGAATGTATTTGACTTTCATTAGATTCAATTAGGTTTGTTTCAATGTGTTTGACTTTCATTCGATTCAATTAGCTTTGATGAATGCATTTGACTTTTATTTGTTTCAAAAAGCTCTGTTTGAATGTGTTTGATTCAATTAGCTCTGTAGAATGCATTTGACTTTTGATTGATTAAATTAGCTTTGTTGAATGCATTAGACTTTAATTTGAATTAAAAAGCTTTGGTTGACTATGTTTGAATTTCATTTGATTCAATTAGCTTTATTGATTGCATTTGACTTTTATTTGATTCAAAATGATTTGTTTGAATGTGTTTGACTTTCATTTCAATAAATTAGCTTTGCTTGTATGTGTTTGACTTTCATTTGATTCAATTAGCTTTGTAGAATGCATTTGACTTTTATTAGATTAAATTAGCTTGAATGCATTAGACTTTAATTTTAATAAAAAAACTTTGCTTGACTATGTTTGACTTTCATTTGGTTCAATTAGCTTTATTGAATGCATTTGACATTTATTTGATTAAAAAAGATTTGTTTGAATATGTTTGACTTTCATTTGAATAAATTAGCTTTGCTTGAATGTGTTTGACTTTCATTTGATTCAATTAGCTTTGTAGAATGCATTTGACTTTCATTACATTAAATTAGCTTTGTTGAATGCATTAGACATTAATTTTAATCAAAAAGCTTTGCTTGAATGTGTTTGACTTTCATTTGATTCAAAAAGCTTTGTTTGAATGTGTTTGACTTTCATTTAATTTAAATAGCTTTGTTTAATTGTGTTTGACTTTCATTTGATTTAATTAGTTTTGTAGAATGTATTAGACTTTAATTTGATTCAAAAAGCTTTCTTTGAATGTGTTTGACTTTAATTTGATTCTATTAGCTTGAATGAATTCATTTGACTTTCATTTGATTCAAAAAGCTTTGTTTGAATGTGTTTGACTTTCGTTTGATTCAATAAGGTTTGTTTTCATGTGTTTGACTTTCATTCGATTCAATTAGCTTTGATGAATGCATTTGACTTTCATTTGATCCAAAAAGTTCTGTTTGAATGTGTTTGACTTTCATTTGATTCAATTAGGTTTGTTTGAATGTATTTGACTTTCATTAGATTCAATTAGGTTTGTTTCAATGTGTTTGACTTTCATTCGATTCAATTAGCTTTGATGAATGCATTTGACTTTTATTTGTTTCAAAAAGCTCTGTTTGAATGTGTTTGATTCAATTAGCTCTGTAGAATGCATTTGACTTTTGATTGATTAAATTAGCTTTGTTGAATGCATTAGACTTTAATTTGAATTAAAAAGCTTTGGTTGACTATGTTTGAATTTCTTTTGATTCAATTAGCTTTATTGAATGCATTTGACTTTTATTTTATTCAAAAAGATTCGTTTGAATGTGTTTGACTTTCATTTGAATAAATTAGCTTTGCTTGAATGTGTTTGACTTTCATTTGATTCAATTAGCTTTGTAGAATGCATTTGACTTTTATTAGATTAAATTAGCTTTGTTGAATGCATTAGACTTTAATTTTAATAAAAAAGCTTTGCTTGACTATTTTTGACTTTCATTTGATTCAATTAGCTTTATTGAATGCATTTGACATTTATTTGATTCAAAAAGATTTGTTTGAATATGTTTGACTTTCATTTGAATAAATTAGCTTTGCTTGAATGTGTTTGACTTTCATTTGATTCAATTAGCTTTGTAGAATGCATTTGACTTTTATTAGATTAAATTAGCTTTGTTGAAGGCATTAGACTTTAATTTTAATCAAAAAGCTTTGCTTGAATGTGTTTGACTTTCATTTGATTCAAAAAGCTTTGTTTGAATGTGTTTGACTTTCATTTAATTTAAATAGCTTTGTTTAATAGTGTTTGACTTTCATTTGATTTAATTAGTTTTGTAGAATGTATTAGACTTTAATTTGATTTAAAAAGATTTCTTTGAATGTGTTTGACTTTAATTTGATTCAATTAGCTTGAATGAATTCATTTGACTTTCATTTGATTCAAAAAGCTTTGTTTGAATGTGTTTGACTTTCGTTTGATTCAATAAGGTTTGTTATCATGTGTTTGACTTTCATTCGATTCAATTAGCTTTGAAGAATGCATTTGACTTTCATTTGATCCAAAAAGTTCTGTTTGAATGTGTTTGACTTTCATTTGATTCAATTAGGTTTGTTTGAATGTATTTGACTTTCATTAGATTCAATTAGGTTTGTTTCAATGTGTTTGACTTTCATTCGATTCAATTAGCTTTGATGAATGCATTTGACTTTTATTTGTTTCAAAAAGCTCTGTTTGAATGTGTTTGATTCAATTAGCTCTGTAGAATGCATTTGACTTTTGATTGATTAAATTAGCTTTGTTGAATGCATTAGACTTTAATTTGAATTAAAAAGCTTTGGTTGACTATGTTTGAATTTCATTTGATTCAATTAGCTTTATTGATTGCATTTGACTTTTATTTGATTCAAAATGATTTGTTTGAATGTGTTTGACTTTCATTTGAATAAATTAGCTTTGCTTGAATGTGTTTGACTTTCATTTGATTCAATTAGCTTTGTAGAATGCATTTGACTTTTATTAGATTAAATTAGCTTTGTTGAATGCATTAGACTTTAATTTTAATCAAAAAGCTTTGCTTAACTATGTTTGACTGTTATTTGATTCAATTAGCTTTATTGAATGCATTTGACTTTTATTTGATTCAAAAAGATTTGTTTGAATATGTTTTGATTAGGGGATTTTGCTCCCACCAATCGGAATGCGCCACGTGGGCCAATCAGGTCCTGCCAAGTGTCCCCCAGTTGGACCTCTCAGGGCCTGCCACGTGGCACACTCTTATTCGTCCACCGTGGACCTATTATGTCATGACACGTGGCATACCCCATGCCTAATAGAGAAGTCGGCCACCTAGGCCCAACTTCCGAGGGAAGCCCAATCAGCCCAAGGTTAACCTAAACCTAGGGTTGGCACGTTTCCCGAGGTTATAAATACCTCCCTTAATCCTCATTAACGGGGATAACACACATTAAACACTCTCACCTAGAGAGCCCCAATTACTTTAATTTCCGCATTAATTACTCCTTAATCAAGTACTAACTTGACCGTCGGAGGCGGATCTCCAATCATCCGGAGCATCCGTTTGTTTTGCAGGCACAGGCGTCCGGCTCCAGTCTTGGAATTGTAACTCTCCCGCAGGACATCAGAAAACCCCGAAACATTTTGGCGCCATCTGTGGGGAGAGTACTTCTAAGATGGCATCCACGTCTGTACCGACTCCTGAAGAGAGGCATCCCCTAGACGACCCTCAAGTTCAGTCGGACCATGATACTGAAGAAGAATTTGAAGTTGAAGCTCACACTGCTTCAGACGGGACCCTAAGGGCCCGACGCGCCCGTCATACCGAAAGGAGGGAACGGGAACATCTTCAAACTGGAAGTGAGCCAGCAGGCGGACCGCCTGTTCGGCAGCAGCCGACTGATGGGTCTGCTCCTATCACGAGGAATGAACTCATGACCTTCATGAGGGACTTCAAAGGAGAGATTTAAGAGTTGCATAATAAGAAGCCTGCTCTGGCCAAGGAACAGTCGGCTAAGAAACCTTCCACTTCAGGCAAGAGGAAGCCAGTTCAAGGGCGAGAGGCGACTCCTCATCCTAAGTCTAGGAAGTGGGAGCCACCTGCCCTTGATTTTACAAAATACCGTTTTCCTACTCCAGGAAATAGGAAACCTGTTCGTCACATTCAGGCGGACGGGTCGAAGAAAACATACACAGACGCTAGGCTGCTGCTAGAGCAGAAGAAGAGTGACCGATTGTCAGAATCGGCCTCTACTTCAAATTTCCAAGACAGTCTGCGAAATACCTCGATGAGGCATACCCAGTCGTATCATGAGAGTCAGTCAGGCGGCACCTCCCGTCAGTCAGGCTTTCATAGCGACCAGGCGGTACCAAACTTACCGTTTGTACCACAACAACAGTATTTTTTGCAGCCACCTCCGTTTGGTGGACATGCAGCAAAAAATGTCCAACCTATGGACTGGCAGCTACGGTTGCTAGGCTTGGCGAACAGCCGTCGGCCTTCTCCAAGGAAATTACTGAAGCCGCTCAGCCGGCCAAAGTGAAAAATGTGTTAGTAGGCGCCTATGACGGCACTACTAACCCAGAAGATCATCTGATGGCGTTCACCAACCTGATGTATCTTCAAGGGTTGGATGATCCTACTTGGTGCAAGTGTTTCCCAGCGACTCTCAAAGGAATCGCACAACAATGGTTCGGCAACCTGCCGACTGGTTGTGTAAATAACTTCAGGACGCTTGCTTACTTATTCACCTCCAACTTCGCCATGAACATCCCTGCGAAGAAGACGACCCTTGATTTAGGAACAATTCAGCAGGGTGAGAAGGAGGGGCTTCGATCTTACATCAGGCGGTTTAACCTGATGAGAATACAGATTCAAGGGTTACCGGATGAGGTGGCCTATACTGACTTTTTTAGGGGTCTCAAAGACGGGTCGACTTTCAAATTTGATCTGGTCCGAAAGAGGGTGGCAACTCTTCAAGAGGCCTTGATTGAAGCGGAAGCCTATATACAGGCGACTGATCTTTGTAGTACGGTAAAACAGTCGGACGGGAGGAAGTTCGACAAAAGAGAAGGACGACAGATACAGTCGTCAAACAAAGATGAAAAGAAGAGAAGAGAGGTCTGGGCGGCTGATTCCTCCAAACAGCCGGCCCAGAAGAAGAAAAAAGAATACAAACCATACTCCCCAAAGTATGCGTTTAGCAAGGACAGCCAAGCTATCCTAAAGGAAATCAAGGGACGGATCTCAATTGAGAAACCGGTCCCCATGAAGGGTTCTGCAAACAACCGGAACCAAGAAAAATTCTGTGATTATCATGAAGATGTTGGTCATCGCACCAACGAATGCATCAGTCTCATGCGGTATCTGGACCGCCTGGCTGAGCAAGGTGATCTTGACCCTTTTGTCAAGAAATCCACGGGAAACACTTCCTCGAAAAAGCAGTCGACCAAAAAGAATCAGCAGGCCGACAGCTCCGATACATATGATGCAGTCGTCTACACCATTACAGGCGGCTTCTCAGGAGGCGGTCCCACTATTAGGGGCAACAAAGACAACATCAGACGGTTAGATGTAAATTCCGTTCACCAAGAACGGCCCTCCAAATATTCATTTCCTGAGATTGTCATCACTGAAGAAGATCTAGGAGGGGTAAGAGGGCCGCATGACGACCCTATCGTTATTGAATGTAAAGTGGCCAACCAGAGAGTGGGCCGAATCCTCATAGATACCGGAAGCTCTTCAGATCTCATCAGTAGCAAATGTCTGTCGAAACTAAAATATCAGACTGATTGCATACATCCGGCATCCCACCCTTTACTAGGGTTTGGAGGAGGAGTCGTCCACCCAGTAGGACGAGTGGATTTACCTATCCGCCTGGGCGAAAAAGGGGAAGGACGACACATGGTAGTCCGGTTCCTGGTAGTGGAAGAACTCTCGGCCTACAACATGATTCTGGGACGACCAACCCTGAATAATTCCAAGGCTGTAATAATCCCATCTCTTATGTTGCTCAAGTTTGAGAGGGATAATGGAACAGTCGGGTCCCTAAGGGGAGATCAGAGGATGGCCCGAGAGTGCTATCTCTCGGATGTCAAGCCCACTGTTATGACCGCTGGGTCCAGTGGTGGAAAAATAGACCTTGACAATGTCAAGGAGAGTGTGCCTGTTCAAGAAGCAGGCGGCAAGAAGAGAAAGGCATCCCAGACAGGGGCCGCAAGAAAAGACAGAAAATAGCAATCACTGGCAGAGGAGCGGTCGGATGAATTCCGCCCCCAACCGGCTGGTGAGCATACGGACCTGATCTTAGATGACTCGCGTCCTGACATAACAGTTAAAGTTGGGACGACTGCTCTAAAGGTCCTGGGTGCCGACTTTCACAAACTATTGAAAGAATACAAGGAAATATTTGCATTTGAAGTTCATGAAATGCCGGGCATCAGTCCTGATCTGGCGGTACATAAACTGGCCGTGGATCTGAAAAAGAAGCCGGTACGGCAGAAGAAACAGAACCATGGCGAAGAAAGAAGTCAGGCGGCAGCCGCCGAAGTTAAAAAATTACTTGATGCAGGGTTCATTAGGCAATGTTACTTCCCAGACTGGGTTGCAAATGTGGTGCTTGTTAAAAAGCCGAATGGCACCTGGCGAATGTGTGTAGACTACACGGACTTAAACAAGGCGTTCCCTAAAGACAATTACCCTTTGCCTAGAATTGATAACCTGGTCGACTCAACAGCCGGCCATTCTTTGATGAGCTTTATGGACGCCTACTCTGGTTTCCATCAAATTCCTTTATGGAAGAAAGATCAGGAGAAGACGGCCTTCGTCACTGATCAAGGGTTATACTGTTACACGGTCATGCCGTTTGGTCTTAAGAATGCCCCGGCCACTTTCCAGCGAATGATAAACACTGTGTTCTTTGATCAGATTGGGAGAAATGTCGAGGCATATATTGATGATATGATTGTCAAGTCTAAACTTCAGAAAGATCATCTGTCGGACCTCCGAGAAACTTTCGCCACACTCAGGCGGCACCATGTCATGCTTAATCCCAAGAAATGTGTCTTTGGAGTTGAGTCTGGGAAATTTCTCGGATTCCTTATCAATTAAAGAGGAATAGAGGCGAACCCTGAGAAGGTGCAGGCGGTCATCGACATGCAGTCGCCTCGTACCATCCGAGAGGTCCAGAAGTTAACAGGTTGTCTGGCGGCCTTGGGAAGATTTCTAAGCCGATCAGGCGACAAATGCTTATACTTTTTCCAGGCAATTAAGAAAAAGGCAAGGTTTGAATGGGGGCCGGATGCTGAGGCGGCCTTCAAGAAATTGAAAGTTCACTTGCATTCCTTGCCGAGGCTGGTCAGTCCTTTGCCCAAAGAAGTACTTTACATGTACCTGGCCGTCATGTACTGAAAAATGCTGAGTTGAGGTATTCCTTAGTGGAGAAATTTGGTCTTGCACTCTTCATGGCTGTTAAAAAATTGAAGCCCTACTTTTTGGCACATGCAGTCGTTGTGTATACAGACCAACCTATCAAGCGGCCACTGACCATCATGGAGTCGTCAGGCCGAATGATCAAATGGGCCATAGAAATACAGAGCCTCGAAGTTACCTTCGAGCCTAGAAAAGCAGTGAAGGGGCAAGCCTTTGCTGACTTTATTGTTGAGATGACTCGTCCTCCTGACTCTCAAGTTCCAGACCAAGTCTGGAAGGTATATGTGGATGGAAGCTCTACTTCAAATGGTTGTGGAGCAGGCGTCATATGTCAGTCGCCAGAGGGCGACAGGTACGAGTATGCTCTACGATTCAGTTTTCAGGCCTCAAACAATGAGGCAGAATATGAAGCTTTACTAGCCGGAATCCGCATGTGTAAGGCGGCTGGGGCAAGAAAAATAGACGCCAGTTCCGATTCACAATTGATAGTGAGTCAGTACAATGGCGAATACGAAGCAACCCATCCGGCCATGATCAAGTATTTACAGGCAGTCCGACAAGCAGTCGGCTCCCTTGAGGATTTCCATCTGACCCAAATGCCGAGATCAGAAAACAACCAGGCGGATGCACTTTCAAAGTTAGCATCATCCGCCTCCTGTGATACTCCTCGAACCGTTTTTTGGGAAGTAATGGAGAGGAGAAGCATTGAGGAAGACCCTATTGGAATCTTAGACAGAAGCTCAACCTGGATGGATCCAATCAGGGCATATCTGACAAATGGTACCCTGCCGGATGATCATCAACAGGCGGCAGCACTGAAAAAACGAGCAACCAGTTTTGAAATAATAAAGGGAGAACTACACAAAAGGGGGTACCTTCAACCCTTCTTAAAGTGTGTTACTCCAGAAAAGGGACAAGAGATACTAGACGATCTTCACTCTGGTTACTGTGCTTCCCATATAGGCGGTAGGACGCTTGCTCAACGGGCAAGGCGGCAGGGCTACTTTTGGCCTACTTTAGAAGCAGATGCAATGGAGATGGTGAAAAAATGTGACAAGTGTCAAAGGTTTGGCAAACTAATTCACCGTCCGGCTACTGACCTCACTACCATTCATAGCCCACTACCGTTTGCTAAGTGGGGCATGGATATTCTGGGTCCATATACGCCTGCTACAGGCGGAAGGAGATACATACTTGTTGTCGTCGACTACTTCACTAAATGGGTAGAGGCGGAGGCTGTAAAGGGAATCAGGACGAAGGATGTAATTTCATTCATTTGGAAAAATGTCATCACTCGGTTCGGGGTTCCCATGTCTATGGTTTTTGATAATGGTCCCCAATTTGAGATGCCTGTTCTCAAAAGCTGGTTGGGTGACCAAGGAATCGCACACTACTTTGCATCTGTCGGCCGTCCACAAGCAAACGGCCAGGTAGAAGCCTTTAATAAAATCATCTCAGACGGTGTCAAGAAAAAGATTGAACGAGCAGGCGGCCTATGGGCGGATGAATTACCACATGTTCTCTGGGCCATTAGGACGACTGAAAAAGGGGCGACTGGAGAAACTCCATTCCTCCTAACTTATGGTGCGGAAGCTGTTCTTCCAATAGAACACTACGAGCCGACTCTTCGAGTAATGCTATATGACGAAGAGGCAAACTGGGAAGCCATGCGCCTGGCATTAGACTCACTTCCTGAAAGGAGGGGCAATGCTGTCTTGCGCCATGAAATTTACCGCCTGAGAATGACTCGATCATACAACAGAAAAGTACACAGGCGTCCCCTCAAAGTGGGGGACTTTGTACTTAGAAAAATGGAAGCCGTTGGTAGGGCTAATGAGTCTGGCAAGCTAACTCCCAATTGGGAAGGTCCCTACCAAATTTGTGAAGAGGTTAGAAACGGTACCTACCGTCTGGAAACACCAGACGGCCAACCGTTGCCTCGAACTTGGAATGTAGATAATCTTAAGAAATATTTCTTTTGAATGATGTAAATAGTCAAGGGCTACTTGAATAAAGTTTGCATACTTAATATTCAATTTTGTATTAAGAGGGGCATGCCAACTGACGAACAGTCGGCTACTCTCCATGTTTAATTTTCATTTTTACTTAAAGGGGCATGCCCACTTTCTCTTGCATGGCCGTGATCCGGGGCCCATTGTGTGGTTTGCGATAAAGCTCCCCACTTTCTCTTGCATGGCCGTGATCCGGCCCCGAGGTACCGTGCAGTAGTAGGGGGTATTTTGCTCTCGGTGAGAGGCGGATGGCTCCGCCCAATTGTCCCCCTTCTCAACTGCGTGAGAAAGCCTCGCCTCTTGTGTGCCCAGAGAAGCATGGCCAGAAGAGCTAGACTCGGATTCGTCCTCTGACGAGTCCGAAGAGGACGACTCCTCCCCTCTCCCAGAGGGGCCCGCCTCCTCTCCCTTAAAGGGAGCAGGAGAGAATGTAGAGTTAACTGTAAAATGGGAAGGGGTCACTTTGACTCCTCCCTCAGAACTGCCGGCTTTCAAGCCTCTTTGTTTCACTTCCACATCTGGCGCCTGGTCAGATGTTTCACTAATCGGCACCCTGTGGGAGGAGCCGTCTGAGTTTGAGATCCTGGCAGTCTTTTTTGTTCTGGCCATCATGTTCTGCATAGACACAGATACAGTCGGACTTTGTATAAAGGGCAAAGATGGGTCCAGAAAAGTGCAGGCGGCACTCCTAGTCCTAGATTCAGCCGTCCCCGGTGACCGGCTGATCACTAACTTAGGTCGTGTCGTGTGCTTCCGTGGTGCCATTTCAAAAAAGGAATAAAATAAAAAAATTAAGAGTAAGAGAACCGACGGTTACCTGAACGAGTGACGTTGATGGAGTTCTGGAAATCCTTTGCAGTCGGCTTGTCAGAGCAGGCGGTAGGCAGAAAGAGTCCAAAGTGTCAGAGCAAGTTCAGGGGTCCGAATGTTCTCTCACAAAGTTCTCAAGTGAAAATGACCGAAGTCAACACTCCCTTATATAGGCGAAGTGAGAAGGCGGAGGGTCACTTCCAAAATTCAAAATTTGGGCGGGAGAATCTCTCGGCCTTTCGCCAAGTGACACCTGTAGCAGGCCGTCGCCTGTCACCGTGCGACACCTGTCACAGGTAACACGTGACCCGTCACATGCCACCTGTGAGGGGCAAATGATTAGGGGATTTTGCTCCCACCAATCGGAATGCGCCACGTGGGCCAATCAGGTCCTGCCAAGTGTCCCCCAGTTGGACCTCTCAGGGCCTACCACGTGGCACACTCTTATTCGTCCACCGTGGACCTATTATGTCATGACACGTGGCATACCCCATGCCTAATAGAGAAGTCGGCCACCTAGGCCCAACTTCCGAGGGAAGCCCAATCAGCCCAAGGTTAACCTAAACCTAGGGTTGACACGTTTCCCGAGGTTATAAATACCTCCCTTAATCCTCATTAACGGGGATAACACACATTAAACACTCTCACCTAGAGAGACCCAATTACTTTAATTTCCGCATTAATTACTCCTTAATCAAGTACTAACTTGACCATCGGAGGCGGATCTCCAATCATCCGGAGCATCCGTTTGTTTTGCAGGCACAGGCGTCCGGCTCCAGTCTTGGAATTGTAACTCTCCCGCAGGACATCAGAAAACCCCAAAACATGTTTGACTTTCATTTGAATAAATTAGCTTTGCTTGAATGTGTTTGACTTTCATTTGATTCAATTAGCTTTGTAGAATGCATTTGACTTTTATTAGATTAAATTAGCTTTGTTGAATGCATTAGACATTAATTTTAATGAAAAAGCTTTGCTTGAATGTGTTTGACTTTCATTTGATTCAAAAAGCTTTGTTTGAATGTGTTTGACTTTCATTTAATTTAAATAGCTTTGTTTAATTGTGTTTGACTTTCATTTGATTTAATTAGTTTTGTAGAATGTATTAGACTTTAATTTGATTCAAAAAGCTTTCTTTGAATGTGTTTGACTTTAATTTGATTCAATTAGCTTGAATGAATTCATTTGACTTTCATTTGATTCAAAAAGCTTTGTTTGAATGTGTTTGACTTTCGTTAAATTCAATAAGGTTTGTTTTCATGTGTTTGATTTTCATTCGATTCAATTAGCTTTGATGAAATGCATTTGACTTTCATTTGATTCAAAAAGTTCTTTTTGAATGTGTTTGACTTTCATTTGATTCAATTAGGTTTGTTTGAATGTGTTTGACTTTCATTAGGTTCAATTAGGTTTGTTTGAATATGTTTGACTTTCATTTGAATAAATTAGCTTTGCTTGAATGTGTTTGACTTTCATTTGATTCAATTAGCTTTGTAGAATGCATTTGACTTTTATTAGATTAAATTAGCTTTGTTGAATGCATTAGACTTTAATTTTAATCAAAAAGCTTTGCTTGAATGTGTTTGACTTTCATTTGATTCAAAAAGCTTTGTTTGAATGTGTTTGACTTTCATTTAATTTAATTAGCTTGAATTAATTCATTTGACTTTCATTTGATTTATAAAGCTTTGTTTGAATGTGTTTGACTTTCATTTGTTTCAAATAGGTTTGTTTGAATGTGTTTGACTTTCATTCGATTCAATTAGCTTTGATGAATGCATTTGACTTTCGTTTGATTCAAAAAGTTCTGTTTGAATGTGTTTGACTTTTATTTGATTCAATTAGCTTTATAGAATGCATTTGAATTTCATTTGATTCATGTAGCTTTATTGAATGCGTTAGACTTTAACTTGATTAAAAAAGCTTTGTTTGAATGTGTGTGACTTTCATTTGATTTAATTAGCTTTGTTTGGATGTGTTTGACTTTCATTTGATTCAATTAGCTTTATTTAATGCATTAGACTTTAATTTGATTCAAAAAGCTTTGTTTGATTGTGTTTGACTTTCATTTGATTCAATTAGATTTGTAGAATGCATTTGACTTTCATTTGATTTAATTAGCTTTGTTGAATGCATTTGACTTTCATTTGATATAAATAGCTTTGTTCGATTGTGTTTGACTTTAATTTGATTCAATTAGCTTTGTAGAATAAATTTAACTTTTATTTGATTCAAAAAGATTTGTTTGAATGTGTTTGTCTTTCATTTGATTCAATTAGCTTTGTAGAATGCATTTGACTTTCATTTGATTTGAAAAGCTTTGTTTGAATGTGTTTCACTTTCAGTTGATTCAATTAACTTTGGTTGACTGTATTTGACTTTCTTTTGATTCAATTAGATTTGTAGAATGCATTAGCCTTTAATTTGTTTCAAAAAGCTTTATTTGAATGTGTTTGACTTTCATTTGATGCGATTAGCTTTGTTGAATGCATTTGACTTTCATTTAATTCAAAAAGCTTTGTTTGAATGTGTTTGACTTTCATTTGTTTCAATTAGGTTTGTTTGAATGTGTTTGACTTTCATTCGATTCAATTAGCTTTGACGAATGCATTTGACTTTCGTTTGATTGAAAAAGCTCTTTTTGAATGTGTTTGACTTTCATTTGATTCAATTAGCTTTATAGAATGCATTTGACTTTCATTGGATTCAATTAGCTTTGTTGAATTCGTTTGACTTTCATTTCATTTAAATAGCTTTGTTTGATTGTGTTTGACTTTAATTTGATACAATTAGCTTTGTGGAATAAATTTGACTTTAATTTGATTTAAAAAGCTTTATTTGAATGTGTTAGACTTTTATTTGATTTAATTAGCTTTAATGAATTCATTTGATTTAAAAAGCTTTGTTTGCATGGGTTTGACTTTCATTTGTTTCAATTAGGTTTGTTTGAATGTGTTTGACTTTCATTCCATTCAATTAGCTTTGATGAATGCATTTGACTTGCATTTGATTCAAAAAGCTCTCTTTGAATGTGTTTGACTTTCATTTGATTCAATTAGCCTTATAGAATGCATTTGACTTTCATTTGATTCAATTAGCTTTGTTGAATGAATTAGACTTTAATTTGATTAAAAAAGCTTTGTTTGAATGTGTTTGACTTTCATTTGTTTCAATTAGGTTTGTTTGAATGTGTTTGACTTTCATTTAATTCAATTAGCTTTATTGAATGCATTTGACTTTTATTTGATTCAAAAAGATTTGTTTGAATGTGTTTGACTTTATTTTGATTCAAAAAAAATTGTTTGATTGTGTTTGACTTTCATTTGATTCAATTAGCTTTGTTACAATGTGTTTGACTTTAATTTGATTCGTTTAGCTTTGTAGAATGCATTTGACTTTCATTTGATTCAATTTGCTTTGTTTAATGCATTTAAATTTCATTTAATTCAGAAAGCTTTGTTTGAATATGTTTGACTTTCATTTGATTCAATTAGTTTTATAGAATGCATTTGACTTTCATTTGATTCGAAAAGCTTTGTTTGAAATTGTTTGACTTTCATTTGACTCAATTAACTTTGTTTGAATATGTTTGACTTTCATTTGATTCAATTAGCTTTGTTGAATGCATTTGACTTTCATTTGATTCAAAAAGCTTTGTTTGAATGTGTTTGACTTTCATTTGATTTAAATAGCTTTGTTTAATTGTGATTGACTTTCATTTGATTTAATTAGTTTTGTAGAATGTATTAGACTTTAATTTGATTTAAAAAGCTTTATTTGAATGTGTTTGACTTTTATTTGATTCAATTAAATTAGCTTGAATGAATCCATTTGACTTTCAGTTGATTCAAAAAGCTGTGTTTGAATGTGTTTGACTTTCACTTGATTCAATAAGGTTTGTTTCATGTGTTTGACTTTCATTTGATTTAAATAGCTTTGATGAATTCATTTGACTTTCATTTGATTCAAAGAGCTTTGTTTAATGTGTTTGACTTTCATTTGATTCAATTAGGTTTGTTTGAATGTGTTTGACTTTCATTCGATTCAATTAGCTTTGATGAATGCATTTGACTTTCGTTTGATTCAAAAAGTTCTGTTTGAATGTGTTTGACTTTCATTTGATTCAATTAGCTTTATATAATGCATTTGACTTTCATTTGATTCATGTAGCTTTGTTGAATGCGTTAGACTTTAACTTGATTAAAAAAGCTTTGTTTGAATGTGTGTGACTTTCATTTGATTTAATTAGCTTTGTTTGGATGTGTTTGACTTTCATTTGATTCAATTAGCTTTGTTTAATGCATTAGACTTTAATTTGATTCAAAAAGCTTTGTTTGATTGTGTTTGACTTTCATTTGATTCAATTAGATTTGTAGAATGCATTTGACTTTCATTTGATTTAATTAGCTTTGTTGAATGCATTTGACTTTCATTTGATATAAATAGCTTTGTTCGATTGTGTTTGACTTTAATTTGGTTCAATTAGCTTTGTAGAATAAATTTAACTTTAATTTGATTTAAAATGCTTTATTTGAAAGTGTTTGACTTTCATTTGATTTAATTAGCTTTAATGAATTCATTTGACTTTCATTTGATTTAAAAAGCTTTGTTTGAATGTGTTTGACTTTCATTTGTTTCAATTAGGTTTGTTTGAATGTGTTTGACTTTCATTTCATTCAATTAGCTTTATAAAATGCATTTGACTTTCATTTGATTTAAAAAGCTCTCTTTGAATGTGTTTGACTTTCATTTGATTTAATTAGTTTTATAGAATGCATTTGACTTTCATTTGATTCAATTAGCTTTGTTTAATGCATTAGACTTTAATTTGATTCAAAAAGCTTTATTTGAATGTGTTTGACTTTCATTTGATTCAGAAAGCTTTGTTTGAATATGTTTGACTTTCATTTGATTCAATTAGTTTTATAGAATGCATTTGACTTTCATTTGATTCGAAAAGCTTTGTTTGAAATTGTTTGACTTTCATTTGACTCAATTAACTTTGTTTGAATATGTTTGACTTTCATTTGATTCAATTAGCTTTGTTGAATGCATTTGACTTTCATTTGATTCAAAAAGCTTTGTTTGAATGTGTTTGACTTTCATTTGATTTAAATAGCTTTGTTTAATTTTGATTGACTTTCATTTGATTTAATTAGTTTTGTAGAATGTATTAGACTTTAATTTGATTTAAAAAGCTTTATTTGAATGTGTTTGACTTTTATATTATTCAATTAGCTTGAATGAATCCATTTGACTTTCAGTTGATTCAAAAAGCTGTGTTTGAATGTGTTTGACTTTCACTTGATTCAATAAGGTTTGTTTCATGTGTTTGACTTTCATTTGATTTAAATAGCTTTGATGAATTCATTTGACTTTCATTTGATTCAAAGAGCTTTGTTTAATGTGTTTGACTTTCATTTGATTCAATTAGGTTTGTTTGAATGTGTTTGACTTTCATTCGATTCAATTAGCTTTGATGAATGCATTTGACTTTCGTTTGATTCAAAAAGTTCTGTTTGAATGTGTTTGACTTTCATTTGATTCAATTAGCTTTATAGAATGCATTTGACTTTCATTTGATTCATGTAGCTTTGTTGAATGCGTTAGACTTTAACTTGATTAAAAAAGCTTTGTTTGAATGTGTGTGACTTTCATTTGATTTAATTAGCTTTGTTTGGATGTGTTTGACTTTCATTTGATTCAATTAGCTTTATAGAATGCATTTGACTTTCATTGGATTCAATTAGCTTTGTTGAATTCGTTTGACTTTCATTTCATTTAAATAGCTTTGTTTGATTGTGTTTGACTTTAATTTGATACAATTAGCTTTGTGGAATAAATTTGACTTTAATTTGATTTAAAAAGCTTTATTTGAATGTGTTAGACTTTTATTTGATTTAATTAGCTTTAATGAATTCATTTGATTTAAAAAGCTTTGTTTGAATGGGTTTAACTTTCATTTGTTTCAATTAGGTTTGTTTGAATGTGTTTGACTTTCATTCCATTCAATTAGCTTTGATGAATGCATTTGACTTGCATTTGATTCAAAAAGCTCTCTTTGAATGTGTTTGACTTTCATTTGATTCAATTAGCCTTATAGAATGCATTTGACTTTCATTTGATTCAATTAGCTTTGTTGAATGCATTAGACTTTAATTTGATTAAAAAAGCTTTGTTTGAATGTGTTTGACTTTCATTTGTTTCAATTAGGTTTGTTTGAATGTGTTTGACTTTCATTTAATTCAATTAGCTTTATTGAATGCATTTGACTTTTATTTGATTCAAAAAGATTTGTTTGAATGTGTTTGACTTTATTTTGATTCAAAAAAAATTGTTTGAATGTGTTTGACTTTCATTTGATTCAATTAGCTTTGTTACAATGTGTTTGACTTTAATTTGATTCGTTTAGCTTTGTAGAATGCATTTGACTTTCATTTGATTCAATTTGCTTTGTTTAATGCATTTAAATTTCATTTAATTCAGAAAGCTTTGTTTGAATATGTTTGACTTTCATTTGATTCAATTAGTTTTATAGAATGCATTTGACTTTCATTTGATTCGAAAAGCTTTGTTTGAAATTGTTTGACTTTCATTTGACTCAATTAACTTTGTTTGAATATGTTTGACTTTCATTTGATTCAATTAGCTTTGTTGAATGCATTTGACTTTCATTTGATTCAAAAAGCTTTGTTTGAATGTGTTTGACTTTCATTTGATTTAAATAGCTTTGTTTAATTGTGATTGACTTTCATTTGATTTAATTAGTTTTGTAGAATGTATTAGACTTTAATTTGATTTAAAAAGCTTTATTTGAATGTGTTTGACTTTTATTTGATTCAATTAGCTTGAATGAATCCATTTGACTTTCAGTTGATTCAAAAAGCTATGTTTGAATGTGTTTGACTTTCACTTAATTCAATAAGGTTTGTTTCATGTGTTTTACTTTCATTTGATTTAAATAGCTTTGATGAATTCATTTGACTTTCATTTGATTCAAAGAGCTTTGTTTAATGTGTTTGACTTTCATTTGATTCAATTAGGTTTGTTTGAATGTGTTTGACTTTCATTCGATTCAATTAGCTTTGATGAATGCATTTGACTTTCGTTTGATTCAAAAAGTTCTGTTTGAATGTGTTTGACTTTCATTTGATTCAATTAGCTTTATAGAATGCATTTGACTTTCATTTGATTCATGTAGCTTTGTTGAATGCGTTAGACTTTAACTTGATTAAAAAAGCTTTGTTTGAATGTGTGTGACTTTCATTTGATTTAATTAGCTTTGTTTGGATGTGTTTGACTTTCATTTGATTCAATTAGCTTTGTTTAATGCATTAGACTTTAATTTGATTCAAAAAGCTTTGTTTGATTGTGTTTGACTTTCATTTGATTCAATTAGATTTGTAGAATGCATTTGACTTTCATTTGATTTAATTAGCTTTGTTGAATGCATTTGACTTTCATTTGATATAAATAGCTTTGTTCGATTGTGTTTGACTTTAATTTGGTTCAATTAGCTTTGTAGAATAAATTTGACTTAATTTGATTTAAAATGCTTTATTTGAAAGTGTTTGACTTTCATTTGATTTAATTAGCTTTAATGAATTCATTTGACTTTCATTTGATTTAAAAAGCTTTGTTTGAATGTGTTTGACTTTCATTTGTTTCAATTAGGTTTGTTTGAATGTGTTTGACTTTCATTTCATTCAATTAGCTTTATAAAATGCATTTGACTTTCATTTGATTTAAAAAGCTCTCTTTGAATGTGTTTGACTTTCATTTGATTTAATTAGTTTTATAGAATGCATTGGACTTTCATTTGATTCAATTAGCTTTGTTTAATGCATTAGACTTTAATTTGATTCAAAAAGCTTTATTTGAATGTGTTTGACTTTCATTTGATTCAATTAGCTATGTAGAATGCATTTGACTTTCATTGGATTCAATTAGCTTTGTTGAATTCGTTTGACTTTCATTTGATTTAAATAGCTTTGTTTGATTGTGTTTGACTTTAATTTGATACAATTAGCTTTGTAGAATGAATTTGACTTTAATTTGATTTAAAAAGCTTTATTTGAATGTGTTTGACTTTTATTTGATTTAATTAGATTTAATGAATTCATTTGATTTAAAAAGCTTTGTTTGAATGGGTTTGACTTTCATTTGTTTCAATTAGGTTTGTTTGAATGTGTTTGACTTTCATTCCATTCAATTAGCTTTGATGAATGCATTTGACTTGCATTTGATTCAAAAAGCTCTCTTTGAATGTGTTTGACTTTCATTTGATTCAATTAGCCTTATAGAATGCATTTGACTTTCATTTGATTCAATTAGCTTTGTTGAATGCATTAGACTTTAATTTGATTAAAAAAGCTTTGTTTGAATGTGTTTGACTTTCATTTGTTTCAATTAGGTTTGTTTGAATGTGTTTGACTTTCATTTAATTCAATTAGCTTTATTGAATGCATTTGACTTTTATTTGATTCAAAAAGATTTGTTTGAATGTGTTTGACTTTATTTTGATTCAAAAAAAATTGTTTGAATGTGTTTGACTTTCATTTGATTCAATTAGCTTTGTTACAATGTGTTTGACTTTAATTTGATTCGTTTAGCTTTGTAGAATGCATTTGACTTTCATTTGATTCAATTTGCTTTTTTTAATGCATTTAAATTTCATTTAATTCAGAAAGCTTTGTTTGAATATGTTTGACTTTCATTTGATTCAATTAGTTTTATAGAATGCATTTGACTTTCATTTGATTCGAAAAGCTTTGTTTGAAATTGTTTGACTTTCATTTGACTCAATTAACTTTGTTTGAATATGTTTGACTTTCATTTGATTCAATTAGCTTTGTTGAATGCATTTGACTTTCATTTGATTCAAAAAGCTTTTTGAATGTGTTGACTTTCATTTGATTTAAATAGCTTTGTTTAATTGTGATTGACTTTCATTTGATTTAATTAGTTTTGTAGAATGTATTAGACTTTAATTTGATTTAAAAAGCTTTATTTGAATGTGTTTGACTTTTATTTGATTCAATTAGCTTGAATGAATCCATTTGACTTTCAGTTGATTCAAAAAGCTGTGTTTGAATGTGTTTGACTTTCACTTGATTCAATAAGGTTTGTTTCATGTGTTTGACTTTCATTTGATTTAAATAGCTTTGATGAATTCATTTGACTTTCATTTGATTCAAAGAGCTTTGTTTAATGTGTTTGACTTTCATTTGATTCAATTAGGTTTGTTTGAATGTGTTTGACTTTCATTCGATTCAATTAGCTTTGATGAATGCATTTGACTTTCGTTTGATTCAAAAAGTTCTGTTTGAATGTGTTTGACTTTCATTTGATTCATTAGCTTTATAGAATGCATTTGACTTTCATTTGATTCATGTAGCTTTGTTGAATGCGTTAGACTTTAACTTGATTAAAAAAGCTTTGTTTGAATGTGTGTGACTTTCATTTGATTTAATTAGCTTTGTTTGGATGTGTTTGACTTTCATTTGATTCAATTAGCTTTGTTTAATGCATTAGACTTTAATTTGATTCAAAAAGCTTTGTTTGATTGTGTTTGACTTTCATTTGATTCAATTAGATTTGTAGAATGCATTTGACTTTCATTTGATTTAATTAGCTTTGTTGAATGCATTTGACTTTCATTTGATATAAATAGCTTTGTTCGATTGTGTTTGACTTTAATTTGGTTCAATTAGCTTTGTAGAATAAATTTGACTTTAATTTGATTTAAAATGCTTTATTTGAAAGTGTTTGACTTTCATTTGATTTAATTAGCTTTAATGAATTCATTTGACTTTCATTTGATTTAAAAAGCTTTGTTTGAATGTGTTTGACTTTCATTTGTTTCAATTAGGTTTGTTTGAATGTGTTTGACTTTCATTTCATTCAATTAGCTTTATAAAATGCATTTGACTTTCATTTGATTTAAAAAGCTCTCTTTGAATGTGTTTGACTTTCATTTGATTTAATTAGTTTTATAGAATGCATTGGACTTTCATTTGATTCAATTAGCTTTGTTTAATGCATTAGACTTTAATTTGATTCAAAAAGCTTTATTTGAATGTGTTTGACTTTCATTTGATTCAATTAGCTTTGTAGAATGCATTTGACTTTCATTGGATTCAATTAGCTTTGTTGAATTCGTTTGACTTTCATTTGATTTAAATAGCTTTGTTTGATTGTGTTTGACTTTAATTTGATACAATTAGCTTTGTAGAATGAATTTGACTTTAATTTGATTTAAAAAGCTTTATTTGAATGTGTTTGACTTTTATTTGATTTAATTAGATTTAATGAATTCATTTGATTTAAAAAGCTTTGTTTGAATGGGTTTGACTTTCATTTGTTTCAATTAGGTTTGTTTGAATGTGTTTGACTTTCATTCCATTCAATTAGCTTTGATGAATGCATTTGACTTGCATTTGATTCAAAAAGCTCTCTTTGAATGTGTTTGACTTTCATTTGATTCAATTAGCCTTATAGAATGCATTTGACTTTCATTTGATTTAATTAGCTTTGTTGAATGCATTTGACTTTCATTTGATATAAATAGCTTTGTTCGATTGTGTTTGACTTTAATTTGGTTCAATTAGCTTTGTAGAATAAATTTGACTTTAATTTGATTTAAAATGCTTTATTTGAAAGTGTTTGACTTTCATTTGATTTAATTAGCTTTAATGAATTCATTTGACTTTCATTTGATTTAAAAAGCTTTGTTTGAATGTGTTTGACTTTCATTTGATTTAAATAGCTTTGTTTAATTGTGATTGACTTTCATTTGATTTAATTAGTTTTGTAGAATGTATTAGACTTTAATTTGATTTAAAAAGCTTTATTTGAATGTGTTTGACTTTTATTTGATTCAATTAGCTTGAATGAATCCATTTGACTTTCAGTTGATTCAAAAAGCTGTGTTTGAATGTGTTTGACTTTCACTTAATTCAATAAGGTTTGTTTCATGTGTTTGACTTTCATTTGATTTAAATAGCTTTGATGAATTCATTTGACTTTCATTTGATTCAAAGAGCTTTGTTTAATGTGTTTGACTTTCATTTGATTCAATTAGGTTTGTTTGAATGTGTTTGACTTTCATTCGATTCAATTAGCTTTGATGAATGCATTTGACTTTCGTTTGATTCAAAAAGTTCTGTTTGAATGTGTTTGACTTTCATTTGATTCAATTAGCTTTATAGAATGCATTTGACTTTCATTTGATTCATGTAGCTTTGTTGAATGCGTTAGACTTTAACTTGATTAAAAAAGCTTTGTTTGAATGTGTGTGACTTTCATTTGATTTAATTAGCTTTGTTTGGATGTGTTTGACTTTCATTTGATTCAATTAGCTTTGTTTAATGCATTAGACTTTAATTTGATTCAAAAAGCTTTGTTTGATTGTGTTTGACTTTCATTTGATTCAATTAGATTTGTAGAATGCATTTGACTTTCATTTGATTTAATTAGCTTTGTTGAATGCATTTGACTTTCATTTGATATAAATAGCTTTGTTCGATTGTGTTTGACTTTAATTTGGTTCAATTAGCTTTGTAGAATAAATTTGACTTTAATTTGATTTAAAATGCTTTATTTTGAAAGTGTTTGACTTTCATTTGATTTAATTAGCTTTAATGAATTCATTTGACTTTCATTTGATTTAAAAAGCTTTGTTTGAATGTGTTTGACTTTCATTTGTTTCAATTAGGTTTGTTTGAATGTGTTTGACTTTCATTTCATTCAATTAGCTTTATAAATGCATTTGACTTTCATTTGATTTAAAAAGCTCTCTTTGAATGTGTTTGACTTTCATTTGATTTAATTAGTTTTATAGAATGCATTGGACTTTCATTTGATTCAATTAGCTTTGTTTAATGCATTAGACTTTAATTTGATTCAAAAAGCTTTATTTGAATGTGTTTGACTTTCATTTGATTCAATTAGCTTTGTAGAATGCATTTGACTTTCATTGGATTCAATTAGCTTTGTTGAATTCGTTTGACTTTCATTTGATTTAAATAGCTTTGTTTGATTGTGTTTGACTTTAATTTGATACAATTAGCTTTGTAGAATGAATTTGACTTTAATTTGATTTAAAAAGCTTTATTTGAATGTGTTTGACTTTTATTTGATTTAATTAGATTTAATGAATTCATTTGATTTAAAAAGCTTTGTTTGAATGGGTTTGACTTTCATTTGTTTCAATTAGGTTTGTTTGAATGTGTTTGACTTTCATTCCATTCAATTAGCTTTGATGAATGCATTTGACTTGCATTTGATTCAAAAAGCTCTCTTTGAATGTGTTTGACTTTCATTTGATTCAATTAGCCTTATAGAATGCATTTGACTTTCATTTGATTCAATTAGCTTTGTTGAATGCATTAGACTTTAATTTGATTAAAAAAGCTTTGTTTGAATGTGTTTGACTTTCATTTGTTTCAATTAGGTTTGTTTGAATGTGTTTGACTTTCATTTAATTCAATTAGCTTTATTGAATGCATTTGACTTTTATTTGATTCAAAAAGATTTGTTTGAATGTGTTTGACTTTATTTTGATTAAAAAAAAATTGTTTGAATGTGTTTGACTTTCATTTGATTCAATTAGCTTTGTTACAATGTGTTTGACTTTAATTTGATTCGTTTAGCTTTGTAGAATGCATTTGACTTTCATTTGATTCAATTTGCTTTGTTTAATGCATTTAAATTTCATTTAATTCAGAAAGCTTTGTTTGAATATGTTTGACTTTCATTTGATTCAATTAGTTTTATAGAATGCATTTGACTTTCATTTGATTCGAAAAGCTTTGTTTGAAATTGTTTGACTTTCATTTGACTCAATTAACTTTTTTTTTTTTTGGTAAATAGGAAATATTATTACCAAAGGGAAGCTGCAAAGCAGCAGAAGGAAATACAAGAGCCAAAAGGCCAAAACTCCAAAACACCAAGAGCCCCGACGGGCACACAAACACCATCCTAGGACCAAGACCCAAAGGCCACCTTCTAGGAAGGGTTCCAAAGGGCCCGGGACCAAAACCCGGCTCTTCTGAACTCAAAGGAAAAGAGCTACCCTCTAGGAGGGAAACCCCAAACCAAAGGAACAGGACAACGACAAACCAAACAAAAACACGAAAAAACAAGGACAAAGCAAAACACCAAAAAACAAACAAAAAACAGAAAACGAAAGCTGAAACTAGGGACAACACCAAAAAAAAACAACAAGCACAACAGCAAGTGGACAGCATCCCAATAACAGCAGCTCAAAAGAGACCAAAGACAGCAACCAGAAACAGCACCAGCACCCAAAAAAAACCAAACAGCAGGCCAGATGTGACAGAAACAGCAAATAGAGGAACACGGAACTTAGCCAAGCAAGGCATCTACACCAGTCGAACTCAAGGGCAGCACCCTGGAACTTGGCAGCCTATCCAGAAAGACAGAACCAGAAAGCATGACAGCAACCAAAGAACACAGCAAACAGGCCAGCACAAAACCAGCAGCAAGCCAAAACCCAAAACCAGAAGGCAGCAGCACAAAACCAAACCAGAAACCAATTAAGAAAGAATAAGTTTGGTTCTATCAGCCTCATGACATCTACAGGCAACCAGGAACATGATTTTCTTGACAAGAGCATCAACTGGTTCACACACCCCATTAAACATGGTATTGTTCCTCTGAGCCCAAATACAGTACACAGCTTCAGCAAGAAACATGAGATGTAGCCTGCCCTTTGAAGTGGACTTCCTGCAATATTTAGCAGCCCATTGAACCTCTTGAGTAAACCCCTGAACAGATTTCTGAATCTGGAGAATAGAAAGCAGTTTTTCCCAGATTCTGGAAGAATAGGAACACAGGAAAAACAGGTGATTTACACTCTCAGGCTCCTGAAGGCAGAGTAAACAAATGGGGTCACAGGAGGGGTTCCATTTGATCACTCTATCCTTAGTTAAAAGCCTGTTCCAATTAGCAGCAACCACAGAATAAAAACACTCCTAGGAGAAGCATTGCTATTACAGATTACCCTTCTCCAAGGAACCTTCTCCTCTTGTTGCCTGATTTTATTATAAATTTTTTTAATTTGAACTTTATTGTTCTTCAAGAGAGAATCCCATCCTCCAATATTATCAATAATGCTCCTACACTTCATGATTTTCTTTAAATTCCAGGAACATTTATTAGGGACACAAGAAGACCAAAAGTCATGCTGTTTGAAATAATAAGTGTGAACCCATCTGACCCAAAGGGAGTCAGATTTATGAGCAATGTCCATAAAGCTTTACAACTGCAGAGATATTCCAGTCATGGAGAGCAATAACATTCCAGCCACCACAAGATCTTGGCAAACACACAGTGCTCCAGCAACTAGAGCCCTTCTGGAAGGATTAGCAACCCAAGTCCAAAGAAAAGCCTTGAACCTGCTTTCAATCTCCCTCAAGATCTTTTTGGGCAATACAAAATCTGAGCCCAATAAGTCTGTATACCAAACAAAACACTCTTGATGAGCTGAAGTCTCCCAGAGTAAGAAAGAAATCTAGCAACCCAAGTCTCAATTCTGGAAGTGATCCTCTGGACAAGGGGCTTACATTGCTGAATGGTGAGCTTTTTTGAGGATAAAGGAACCCCCAAATATCTAAAAGGGAGAGAACCAGCCACCATACCCAGCACAGATAACAGGGCATTTGTTCAACAGCCTGAATACCACCAAAGTAAACTTCACTTTTGCTAAGGTTAGCAACCAGCCAGAAGCAAAGGAAAACTTCTTAAAAGCATTAAACAGAGTTGGACAGAATGCTCATCAGCCCTAGAAAACATAAGCAAATCATCTGCAAACATGAGGTGAACAAGAGAGAGCTTCTCACATCTAGGGTGAAAATTGAAATCAGGAACCTTACTTAACTCATGCAGGCATCTAGACAGATATTCCATGCCCAAAGCAACAAAAAAGGAGACATGGGGTCTCCTTGTCTGAGACCTTTCTTAGCACAGAAAGGGGGGGTGGGGCTACCATTGATAAGAATACAGAAAGAAACAGAAGTTATACACCCCATAACCCACCTAATAAACAGATTTGGGAACCCAACTCCTCCATAACAGACTTAGAAAACCCCATTCAATAGAGTCATAAGCCTTTTTCAAGTCCACCTTAATCATGCATCTAGGGGAAATGAATTTATGACTATAACCCTTAATTAACTCAGTAGCAAGCAGAATATTATCACCAATATGCTTCCCTGGGATGAAACCAGCTTGAGCTTCATCAATAACCTCTGCAACCACTCTGGCAAGCCTAGCAGTCAAAATCTTAGAAATAATTTTGTACAACACTGTGCAGCAAGCAATAGGTCTAAAATCCTTGACAAAAGTAGGATTTTGAACCTTAGGGACAAGAGTCACAGTAGTACAGTTCCACTGAGTATTCATAATGCCAGTATCAAAAAAATCATGAACTGCCTCATAATATCAAGCTTGATTATGTCCCATGTGTACTTGAAAAAATTAGCATTAAACCCATCTATCCAGGAGCTTTGTCATCACCTATACCCTGAATAGCACAGTCAATCTCAGCATTAGTAATAGGAGAGGACAGAAAGACCCGAGCATCAATAGAAAGGCATTTGCCAGCCCTCATAGTCACAAGGTCAACAGCATTTAGAGTATGAGAAGTGGAACCCATCAACTGTTTATAAAAGGAAATAATTTCAGTTTCAATCTCAGTGGGATCCTTCAATAAAACCTGCTGATCAGTCATAATAGAGTCAATTCGATTCCTAGACTGCCTGTGTTTCATCATAGAAAAAAAATACTTGGTGTTAGAATCACCAGAGCCACCCATCCAATCCTAGATTTCTGCCTATACACACTTTCCTGCACTGACCTCCAGTATTTGAGCTCTCAATAGCAGCATCTCTTGTTCCATTAAAACAAATTGCTAGGATTAAGGCCCATCTGATCCTGAACATCCAGCAAAGCCAACTGCGCATCACAAACTCTCTGGTCAACATTACTAAAAGAATGTTTATTAAGCGTTTTCAACTGAGTTTTCAAGTTTCTGAGCTTGTTCCACACCCTGGACATAGCATTACCAGGAACTCCACCACTCCAACTTTCCTGAACCAACCCTAAGAAATCAGGGTGAGAAATGAGGCAGTTAAAAATCTAAAAGGCCTTGCTTTACTAGGAGAAGCAGGACACACTTCATACATCAAAGGAGAGTGATCAGAGAGGGAAGGAGCCAAATAGTGAGCTTCAACAGTAGGATAATGAAGCAACCATTCAAAGTTCACCAATCCTCTATCAATTCTAGTGAGAGTACGGGGTCCAACATGAGCCTTATTAGACCAAGAATAGTAGGACCCTTTACTTTTTATCTCAACAAGTTCATAGAATCCACAAAATTCCTGAAATCCCGGGTTTCATAGTCAGTCACATCATTGCCATTGATCCTGTCTTGATGCTGCAAACCGAGTTGAAATCACCTGTGCATAGCCAAGGCAAATTAACAGGACCAATAGCCTCAATACTAGACCAAAGACCCTTCCTGTCCTGTATGCTATGAAGCCCATACACACAGGTAACATAAAACTGTCTACTGTAATCAATACTGCTAATACAACAGTGGATAAACTGAGTGTGAATGGTAATAACCTCAACATGCATCTTATCACTCATCCATCCCAGCCAATTCTACCATTTCCAGAGCAAGAATAGTTACAAACCCAATTTAAACCATACCCATTTTCCTCTGCAATCCTGTACTCTTATGCTGTTTAACTTTAGTCTCAAGCAAACATATCAGATTACTTTTAGTCCTGTTCAGCAGCTGCCTAACATCAGCTACTTTAGAGGGTCATTCAAACCCCTCACATTCCATACAGTGATAATCATGACTTTAAAGGGGGCCCACCCCCGCTTGGTTTGTCATTAGCATGATTCACATCCTCGACCTCATCCACAGGCAAGACAGAAAAGCATTAGCTGTGTGGACCTCATTCAACTTGTTGTTAACCGTAGCACCCCTTTTCTTCATTGTATCCCAGCCATCTCTATTAGCAGGACTGTAGAGGTATTAGTTTTCACCTTCTGGACCCATGTTCGAAGTGGCTGAGCCTTATTTGTATGGTGTGTAGTCTGTTTCACCTTTGACTCAGAACAAACATGCCCTACCTTATGACATTTAGTACAGTATGGCGGGGTCCACTCATACTCACTATCATTCTAACATTTCACCTCTTGGGCTTTCAACCCAAACAGATTTAGCTAGGGGTTTAGTAATATCTATCTCAATTAACATCCTAGCAAATGAAACTCTTAACTGCCTGGATGTGCATTCATCACCAGATTGGCACCCAAAATACTTCCAATTCTACTTAAGGTCTCAGCCCCCCAGCAATTAAGAGGGAGATTAGGGAGCTTGACCCATAAAGGATAGTTCGAAGAATTTCAGCATGAAAATCAAATTTCTCAGACCATGGTTTCACAATTGCTGGCTTCCCTATAAACATATAAGGACCCCCACAAATCACAGAATTAAAATCAACCTCATTGCACAAGTTAATTATGAAATATCCCTCGTCATGCCAAAAAACATCCGGTTATTATGAATACCCCATTCATCACCAATAAACCTTTTAATCGAAGCAATTGTCGGGTAATAGCCAACAACAAACAACACTATAGCATTTTTCCATTTCTTAGACCCTTCTTCAATTTCACTAGAAGGAAGGACAGCAATCTGCTTACCATCTCTAATTACAGGGGGGACATAATTCAAGAGTTACCTTTTGCATTCAATTTCCCAGTGAAAATATGGCTCCTCAGGTGCTTGAAGACCAGTAGCAGCAGGATCAATACTAGGATGCTTGATAGAAGAGGGCCTGCCTTGTTTTCCCCATCGGACACGGGAACAGTAGTATCAAGCTGATTGCTAATCAATGGGACAGTAACCGAAGAACCTGGTACTGTTCCATTGGATTTTGAACCAACTGAGCCAAAATTGAGAGCAAGAAGTTGGCATCTCTTCGAGTACCTTCCCAGCAGAAGGATGGACTAAGCCTGGAGCAGGGTAACCACGCATCTCCATCATCAAAAACTTCATGCACATTTGAAATCCAGCAGAAACCGGAACAAAGAGGGATTCAGCAATTTCCTTTGAGATTTTAGTAGGAGCAGGAGTAGCCTGTTTCTTCTTTCTAGCCATGGGAGCTGATTAATCGAAGAAAAACCAATTTAATCAAGCAACCATGAATGAAAATCAAGCTTTCTCTCTCTAGGGTTTCTCTCTCTAGGGTTTCTCTCGAATAAATCAAGCAACCATGAATGTGTTTGATCTAATCAGACTCACTCAATTAACTTTGTTTGAATATGTTTGACTTTCATTTGATTCAATTAGCTTTGTTGAATGCATTTGACTTTCATTTGATTCAAAAAGCTTTGTTTGAATGTGTTTGACTTTCAATTGATTTAAATAGCTTTGTTTAATTGTGATTGACTTTCATTTGATTTAAT